>LBNR01000006.1:2822882-2933350 GCA_001262555.1 Fusarium nygamai
GGGTATGGTCAAGATGTTTAAGGCTGTAGCTATCTTCTATACATGAGTTTATAAGGGATCCGGTCGTACTCCTCCTTCCCTAAGATTGCAATGCTTGGTTACTAAGCACAAGATTATATCTTCTATGTACTATCTATCTAGTTGGAGTGAAAAGGCTCAATATGTCCTTTACTATTCTGTGTGGCTTTATCAATTATGAAACCTGCCCCTTTGCCCTGAAGCCAGTTATAGGTAGATTCAGTCAGAGTGAAAGGCCTACCTCTCGTTTCGCGGGAGATGACCAGCACATGATTGGTTTCACCACATGCATTGTTAACTTGGTCTTAATTTGAGTTTTCTAGCTTTGGGTCATATTTCATAAGGTCGTAGATAAATGTCTCCATTCTCATTTTACCCCAACGGCGTAATTGTCGGTCCACACGAATAGAAATGCGGCCAAGCAGATGATTGTCTCTGAATCTGAGTGAATGGTTTGGACCCCAAGGATTGTCCTAGTCCACTCGTGGCTGAGCTTCATCTCGGATTGAAGCAGATCGACAATCGATTTCTGGATTATACTGTTCTATATTGGTCTTGAGTGCATTGCCTTGCGTCCTTCCGAGAGTTGGCTGCGCCTCGTGGATCCACAGGGCGCAGCGAATGGTCTTGGGGGTCAAAATGGTAGATAAGGTAGGTAAGTCAGTCAAATGGTAATTTGCAAAACATCTCTATTCTCTCACCCGCCTTGCATGGAGGCGTCTCGAGCTCATCTATCTTCAAAAATGCCGCACCACCACCATACAGACCATACAACGTTCGCCGAGCCACCATTACCTGACACAGAGCCCCTCCTCCCGCCTTCTACAACCTTTGAAAATGACACCAGAATTGACGTCACAACGACAGAGCGTATAATCTCTATGGTGATATTTTCTGCAGTTGTGATTTTCGGAGTTTCGACAATCTGGAGCTGGAGCCAAGAGCCGTGGCGACCGCCCTATCCTAGCCAATGAATCTGCGTTCCATACACTATACGAACATTGCTATGAGCCACGCATGGGGCATCCTGCAAAGCCATAGATGGAATTCGGGATTAATTGGAGGACGGGAAGGATGCTGCAAACTTCTAGTGGCCCGCGTGATCGATCCAGCGCCGATATAGAAGACGACGTCTGCGCCGGACATATATCAGAGCGGGGAATCAATGCCAGCGAGATTACGATTTGCATCTGTTTCCCTCCTCTTAATGCAAATGTCTCTGACTCCTCTATCTTCTCGGTACCTCAAAACCTTAAGATGACGGCCCCCTCGCCATGGTATCTAACTCAGAATATTGCTGAGCGACCTTTGGCTAAAACAGAGTCGCTCGGACCGCGCAGTCTGATCTCCCAAATCGGCATCTCAAAATAAGAGTGAAAGTTCCTCGCATTCATCCTTGATGTTTCGGTCTACAGGGTTTATCCTTTGGCCGGGCAATTGGCCAAAACTCAGAACCGCTTGAGGTAATTATCGACTCCTTTGCGACCAAACTTCAGTCCATGACTGAGCACTGTTCGAGAGCTACCTGGCTATGATGTCGCTAATTCGGTCTAGCTTTTTGGACTTCAGATCTCAAAATCGCCGTTCCATTTACACGTAATCTGGTCAATTGCCAGACCGTGTCTACAGGAGCGAAGTTGCAGCCATTATTCACGGCAAGCATTTTAACTCAGATGATCTGCACGTAAAATGTCCGATGATGCCGAAATTGCGGGGTTTTCAATCAATGGTTCATCGGAAAGTCAAAGCTCGAGTGGTGCTTTGACAACTGCCGACTTAGAGTCGCATCTGCATAGTCTTAATTAACGCATTAAACTCAATTTCCCCTGCTGATCTGCTCAATTCAGGCACAGTTGCAACAATGCTACATAATGATAAACATGCGGTAATTATATCTGTGACGTACCAAGAAAGTAAATTTGAGCATCGGCACATGCAAATAAACTGCTCTTTGAGTTAAAATGCAGTGCTGCCCAGTCTGTTGTTTCTGAGCATGTGGCATTCACTCATTCAAGCCATGATGTTGTTTTCACTCGTTCTTTGCACTTTTGTGCTATCTGCGCTCGCTTCACCTTCTACGCCTATCTCTGAGCAGAAACTCGGGGGATTGCGGTATCCTAAACAGCGCGGCAAGCATTATGACTACACCGGGTTTGAGCCCAGCCAGAAGAAGCGTGCGGATGATATCATTGATATGTTTCGCTTTGCGTGGAATGGATACTACGAGCATGCCTTCCCTCATGATTCTTTGAGACCAAAGTATGGCAACTACTCGGATGATCGTAATGGATGGGGCGTCACTGCTGTTGACGGTCTTGATACTGCGATTTTGATGGAGCAGACGGATATTGTCGAGATTATTCTGGACTTTATCCCGACTATCAATTTTACCAAGACGAATACGCCTAAGCCTACGTCTGTTAGTTTGTTTGAGACTAATATTCGATATCTCGGTGGATTGTTGAGTGCCTATGATCTTCTCAAGGGACCGTTCAAGCATCTCAAAGTCAACAAGGATAATGTCGATGCGCTACTCAAGCAAGCTACTACACTAGCCGACACGTTGAAATTTGCTTTCGATACACCTTCTGGAATCCCGTTTGGGTCACTTTGGATTGAAAACCAGACATCTACCGATGAGAACAGCCTTCAAAATGGAACTGCCTACACCGGATTGGCTGCTATGGGCACTCTTGTTCTTGAATGGCAGCACCTTTCGGATCTCACTGGTGATCCTCAGTATGGTAAGCTAGCCAATCGTGCTGAGTCGTATTGGCTCTCTCCATCTTCTGAGGTCTGGCCTGGTCTCACTGGAGGTCGCTTCAACCTCAAGACCGGTGAGATTCTCGATGAGTACGGTGGATGGACGTCGGGTAATGACTCAGCCTATGAGTACCTCATCAAGATGTATGTCTATGACCCGGACAGGTTCAGCCATTATGGTGAGCGTTTCACTCTGGCGGCCGACTCTACCATCAAGCATCTCATCTCTCATCCATCGTCGCGACCCGACTTGACGATGGCAGCCGCATTCACTGGAAAGCAACAAGTCAATTACACCGAATTCCTCGCATGTTTCATCGGCGGCTCATTCATTCTCGGAAGTTCAGCCCTAGACCGCCCAGACTGGCTCGACTACGGCCTCTCCTTCAGCGAGTACTGCGCCAACGGCTACCGCTACACAGCATCCGGCATCGGCCCAACCCTCTACAGCTGGGATCTCAACGAGCTCGCGCAGCCCGAGAACAAGAACCAGACGCTCTTCTACGAGCGCGCGGGCTTCTTCATCCAGGAGGGAGCTTTCGCTGGCGGTCAGGCACCAGAGGCCGTGGAGAGCTGGTACTACGCGTACCAGAAGACGCATGACCAGTACTGGCGCGACGTGGCGTGGGCGTACACCCTAGCGCAGAATAGGACGATGCGCGTTGGCGGGGGGTTTGCTAGCATCAGTAACGTGCTGTCTCCGTCTGGCGACGGAGTGCGCGGCGGCATCATGGCTAGCTTCATGCTCGCCGAAACACTCAAGTACATGTGGCTGATCCAGACGGAGAACAAGGGCGAATGGGATGTCCTGGAGGGAGGGGAGAATCTGTTTGTTTACAACACTGAGGCTCACCCGCTGCGAGTTGCTGCGAAGAAGCCTGTTTAACCTTGTTTTTATAGATTCAGCCTAGCATTGAGCGTGGCGCATTTTGGCGTCTCACTGCCTCCACCGGTAGATTCAATCTCCGAGGGAGGCGGAGGCAAGCTTGAAACATTGTTTTGTGTCAATAGAAATGTCTAATTGCGGGCTTTACATATACCAGCTGAATTGACCTCTTTTTGGTGACATTTTGGGTCATTATGTGTTAGAAGACGGTGAGGCGGCTTTCCTGTTTCGCTTAAAAACACCCAATATTGTCTGGTTAGCGCTGCCAAGAGCCCCATAAGGCTGATGTGCCTCAAAGCATATTGGGCGAAGGGAATGTGCATTTTCAGCTTTGGCTACTAGCGCATAAACAAGCTCAACGGAGGACCCCTACTGCCGGGTCTAGATTCTGGGAGGGGAAGAGGGAGCTTACCGAGCTGAGAAGATGCAGGTATATAAGGGGATGGCCAAATCTTGTGTTACGGTGTCAGCAGAATAGAGCATCACAAGAGATCTCGACCATTGCCCTCTGTGCTCTATTTACTTTCTTCCTTGTAATTGCATCAGACTGTGCACCGTCACCATGCGCCTGCTCAAAGGCCTCGTACTAGGTCTGCTCCTCGAGAGAGGCCTTGGTCAGACAGATACTCAGCCAGACGGTGACAGTATCGCTACTGTTGCCGACCCTGCGGAGACAGATCCTGCAGATGTGCCTGCTCCTGACCCTAGTAGCCCATCAGATGGCGGTGCGCTTGATTGAAGCATTTATTTAACTCCCACTGACAGCAACCAGACACTCCTTCAGATCCCCCAGACCCAGTGGATGATGGACCAACAATCACAATAGATGACCCTCTGCCCACTGACGGCGACGGATCCGATGCCAGACGCCCCGCTCCAGATCCCACCGATGTCGATGACCCCTCAACCATTCCAGATGATTCCGTCGACACAAATACAGACGATGAACAGCCAGCTCCCACCGACAAGCCCGCCCCAACCGACACTGAACCCGCGCCCGCCCCAACAGACGTGGATGCTACTCCAACCGATGAAGAGACTCCCCAAGAGACAGATACCAATGGTGAGGAAGCTACTGGTGACACCGATGCGGCACCCGTCGTTCCAACAGAAGCCTTGAGCTCCGCGGCCGAAGAGACCCCAGAGGCAACCCCTCTGGCATCCGACACCGCAGACGACCAAGTTCCACAGACGACCGAAGAGCCATCGGATCAAGAGACCGAAGAACCAACCGCTGACTCTGAGCCAGAAGAGTCCACCCAGCAGGAGACTAGAGGAATTGTAGCACCGACAAAGACCGAGAAGAGCGATGCGAAAACGACTGATGACGACGGTAATTATTACTATGCTCCCAGTGCGACTGAAGGGGGTGAAGCCGAGCAGACGGGCGATAGTGAACAGACCGCTGATGGAACAACCCGCAAAGCTGCAGCTACAGGTAGTGGAGGCGAGGAGAAGACTACCCTTGCTACTTCCAAGGGCGCTGCGCCAACGTCACCTGCTGAGGACTACGCGATTGATCTAGAAGAAGCTGATCTGGGTGACTATGCCCAGTTCCAAGGCGCAGGCGACAAAACTGTCGTGTAAGACTCCCCGAAACTCTTCCTATACCCAAAATACTAACTCCATCAGCATTCTCAAACCCCCTCCCAACGCCGAAGCAAAGTGCGATCTCCCCCCCACAAGCGACGAAGACGTCCCCGAGGGTGAAGACGTACGCGTTGTGCTCTCCGTCAAGATTGCAGACCTCCAGAAAGGCGTCAAGTCCGGTAATCGCCTACAAATGCTCATCGACGGTTCGACGATTTATGATAAAGAGCTTTTGGGGACTGGGGATGAAGAGGAGAGTATTTCGAGTGATAAGTTCAAGGCTGCGCTGGATCAGAAGGTTAATGTTATTCATAAGGCGGGGGATAAGCCGGTGCAGGTTACGATTCAGGATGCGAATATTAGGAGTGCTGTTAGTGGAGGGAGTCGAGGGGGGAGTGGTGGTGGCTCTGGTGGTGGTAGTGGAGGCAGTGGAGGTTCTGGGGATGATGATGATGACTCTGGTGATGGCGGCTCTGGTGGTGGAGGCAGCGGAGGCGGTAGTGGAGGCGGCAGTGGAAGCGGAAGCGGAAGTGGCTCGGGCAGCGGTGACAGCTCAGGTGGAGGTGCTTCTGAGAGCGCCTCGGGCACCGGCGACGAGGGTTCAACACCATCAAGTGTCTCCGGCAGCGACGGTCAAGCCAACGCTGTTGGCAAGAACTTCATGGTCGGCGAGGTCCTCATGTATGCCCTCCCTTTTGCTGTCGCTCTCGTGTGATGAGCACATGTAACATTGGACGTTCTTGTATCTAGTTCTTGGTGGTTGAGTTGGAGTTGTACGGATTGCCGAGCTATCGGATTAATAATGTTGATGCTTTGCATGAGTTAACGAGAATCTAATCATGGTTTAATGACTGCATTGTTTACCAACGTAGAGCTTTATTGGCTATAGCTGCTCATTTGCTTCTTATAAGTTTCATTCATGCAAGATATACTGCTAACATTAGCCGTGGCAACACTTCTGCTGTTATCCTACGAATGCTGTCGAAGGGAGCTTTGCTGGCGGCTGTCACGGTTGCTAGCAAAGCCCTAGTCTTGACAAGCAGCAGCGCGGGAAGACATTTCTCAAGTCCTCAGATCTGCAAATGATCTATGAACAAAACCTTTCTCATTTACATTCTAGCTATAGTTATATCCTTAGATGCCCCCTCTCATCCCGCCGGTTACATCCACCACACCTCCTCAAACACCAATTCTTAGCCTCCTTTTCATCATACACAGCCATCTCAACTCAATGCCATTTCCCAATACACAGTCCTTCCGACCCTATCCAAGCTTATTTCTTCGGAATGTAGTTGCTGGAATAAATGCAGTTACAAGAGCCACAATCCTGAACTATCTTGCGATACGTACTCCCGTCCTTTCTCCTAAAGGTTCTCCACTCGCAACAGGTGACGAGGACGCGATCTGAGCCTGCCGCGGGCTGGACTTCCATGGTTTCCATTTGGCACATCTTGATCTCTTTAGAATAGATTATTTGATAGCTTAGAAGTATGTTTTCTTGATACTAGAGTTATTGAATTGTTTGATGGGCAGAGTTGTATGCTACAGGAGCATCGCTATTTATACTTTTTGGCTGTTCGTGATCCAGTCTCTACAACAAGGATACAAGTTACTTCTGTTTGTTAGAATTAAACATTAACATGAAGCATGTTGAATGTATGCATTATATGTTTGCTATAAACTTGTATTGGTATCATCTTCACGTACCATATTATGGCAGCTTTTACTAACTATCGTTATAAGAACAGGACGTCTATGTCGTATAGCTTTACTAATTACAGTGGCGAAGAGCCACGCGATAGTGTCTTGAACATAGTTTCACCCTCAAACGTAGTGATACTGATATCCTGTGTCTCTTCAAAACATAGCTACATTGTACAACTCCGGCACCCATGTTGATCACATCACGGTTAGTTTATTCATCTTCGTGACAGGGGATTCATCGCTCCTAAAAGTGTCACCTCAGCTACTTTCGTCTGCTGAGCTCTCTGGATTGCCTATTCGGACAAGTCACTTGCTCGAATTTTGTGAGCCACCAACGCCTACAGTGTAACTTCACAGAACGTATCAAACAGATCAAGACCGATTCACCGGCCTGCTAATGATGCTGATGCAAACTTCTCAAAACTTTATTGATGTAGGTTACACCTTTGCTGTGTTCCTGCTCAAGAATTCCTGACTAAACGCGTAGTCAGTATACCCCTTCGCTATCTTAGGAGTATAAAAGTACGTCCGATCATAACCCTCCAACCCAACACCCGTCTTCAAACGAAACACAAGATCCGGATTCGCGACAAAATATCTTCCAAACGCAATCAATACATCATACCCTTTGTACATCTCATCAACAGCAGTTCTAGCTGAATCACTCTTGAAGCCGCCCGAGAGAATCACAGGACTAGTATTGTTCCACAGCTCAACAATCCACCGAACTGTCCGCTGACCACCGCAATCAGCATCATCATTACCGCGTATACGAGCTTCGATGAGATGCAGGTATGCTAGACCAAGTGGTTTCAGTTGCTCGATGAGGTAGTGGAACTGAGGATCTGGGTCGTCCATGAGCATGCCGAGAAAATCGCTGTATGGACTGAGACGCATTCCAATCTTATCGGCTCCGATAGCTGTGATGATGGCTTTGGTGACTTCGATGTGTAATCTAGCGCGGTTCTCGATACTTCCTCCCCAACGATCTGTGCGCTTATTGCAAGTATCCTGTAGGAATTGATCAGGTAGATACCCATTCGCACCGTGGATCTCAACGCCGTCGAAACCCGCTTCAATGGCATTTCTCGCAGCAGAGACATAGTTCTCTATAATAGTCTGGATATCATCCTCTGTCATTTCTTGAGGAGTTGGCATTGATGGGTCAGCCGGAACAGCACTGCTGGAAAGAAGAGGATAGCCCTTCCTCTGGAGAACATAAGGGTTGCCGGCTCGTCCTTGATGCCAGAGCTGACAAAAGACTTTGCAGCCCTTTGCGTGAATTGCATCGGTTATACTCCGCCACGCTGTGACTTGAGCGTCGTACCAGATTCCAGGTGCGTTGTCGGAACCGGCTGTGCTTTCGGATATGAAGGTTGCTTCGCTGATGATGAGAGTGCCAGGTGTTGATGCGCGTTGTTCGTAGTATTCTATTCCTCCAGTTAACTTTGATGATTGCACGGAGTTTAATGGCTTGTTTTGTTACTACTGACCTCTTGTCATGGAAGTTGGGCAATGATCATCGTCGCAGCGGTATCTGGTCAGAGGCGCCATAACAACTCGGTGCTCCAGTGGAGTTGACCCAACGGTCAATGGCTTAAAGAGTCGTGACATGATGTCTCTGTCCACAAAGAATTTATTGTCGATAAGATCAGCTTTCGAAGCAAGTATCGCAATAATCACAGTATTGAAAAGAGAGTCATGATGGTATCAAACCCCCTGCAATAAATATGCGTCCCCATTACCCACCCATTCATTCATCATCCACACCACTAACTCCTCGGTGGGTATATCCACCCTTATCGCAATCATCCGGAAAACTTATCCAGACGTCGGAACAGAAGATCCCGATACAAAACAGTTCTGTACCAGCCGCGTTATTCCCGACAGGGACATTCTTGGCCGACGGGGACCTTTGCAGATGCTCTCGTGTCTCGTCGAATGAAGACAAGGCGGGGCATTCGGGAATAATGGCTCCAGTCGGAAAATATGTGAGCTGGAGAATTTGATGATGACATTGCAAAATTGATCATCGTTTCTCGCTTGGGTGGAGGTTATTGCGTGTCAAAATACAAGGACTTCAGTGGATGTGATCAAACCTCTTCCTTTCTCTTGTACCCCGACAATCTGATCCTAGGCGAGAGGCACGATACCGTCTGATTCATCACCATCATGAGTCGCGATATTAAGGATTTGAACACATCGCAAGCATGCTCCGATCAAATTGCCAAGGATGAGCTACCATCTCACCTCACCAACGATGAAAACCTACGAATACCCAATGTCGACAGCGGTTCCAGCACACAAATAGCAGACCAAAACAGCACAGACCAAAGCGACGCCGAAAGCATAGGCGGCCAACGCAACAGCGATCTCCCCCGCAAACGCCTCCTAATCTCCATAACCGCCCTCTCGGTATGTCTCTTCGTATCATTCCTCGACCAAACGAGCGTGTCAACAGCTACGCCCTCTGTAGCTGGGGAGCTCAAAACAGGAACTTCGACATCATGGATCGGAACTTCGTTTTTGATAGCGTCTACTGCATTTCAGCTTATCAACGGCCGACTTTCGGATATCTTTGGGAGGAAGAATATGCTGTTGCTTTGTTTGTTTCTTATGGGTGTTGGGGATTTGGCTTGTGGTTTTGCAAAGACACCGGTGCAGTTGTATGTCTTTCGGTCGATTGCTGGTGTTGGTGGTGGGGGGATTAATAGCTTGGTCATGATTATTGTGAGTGATATCACGTCGTTGCAAAACCGTGGGTATTATCAAGGTAAGCAAGTCATTTGTCGATTTTGATCTCGGTATTGACATAATTCAGGAATGCTAGGCGCCATCATTGCTCTTGCAAACGGCATCGGACCCTTCTTAGGCGGTGCGATCGTTCAATCTGCGACTTGGCGATGGGTCTTCTGGATGATACCCATCATCACTCTACCCACTACAGCAATTATCTGGTTCTACCTCCCTCTCAAGCATCGATCCGGAGAGTACATGGAAAAGATCAAAAAGATCGACTACGGAGGCATCGTTCTCAACATCGCATCGACACTACTACTTCTGATCCCGATATCTGGAGGAGGCGTCACATATGCCTGGGCCTCAGCTTTCTTCATCGCCACCGTCATCATCAGTATCTTTCTAGCCGTCCTTTTCGTTCTGTTCGAATGGAAATTGGCAAAATTACCGATCATGCCTCTGCGACTCTACCGCGCGCCTCATTGCTGGGCGCTGTACCTGCAGTCTTTCTTGACGGGTTTGGCTTACTTTGGTAACTTCTTTTATCTACCGCTGTACTTCCAATCGGTCCTTGGATATGACGCGCTAGTTGCTGGTGCTCTCATCTTAGCAGTGGTCATTCCAACATCACTCACATCTATCCTTTCGGGGCAGTACATGAGTCGCGTGGGGAGTTACATGCACTGCATCCTAGCTGGCTTCGCTCTATGGACGCTTGGGAATGGCCTCACGCTTCTTTTCGATCGGGAGACGAAGTTGGGCCCGCTAATCGGCATCCTCATTGTTGAGGGCGCGGGTATTGGGTTCACTCTGCAGCCTACGCTGGTTGGGATGTACGCGAATGGTCGCAGCGAGGACAGAGCAGTGACGACTGGTTTGCGAAACTTCATCCGCACAATTGGCGGCGCGTTTGGAGTAGTCATCTCAGGCGTCATTTTATCAAACACGCTAAACAAAGAGCTTGGTGATAAAGGTATCGTGTCCAACGACACGATCGCTCAATTGACGTCATCAACATATTCGTTGAGCAGTATGGGCTTGTCGCAGCAGGATCAGGACATTATTCTAGATGCATACATGAAGGGTCTGTACTACACATTCGTCTTCTTTACGGTATGTTCGGGATTAAGCCTGGTTCTGACGTTCTGGGTTGGCAACACGAGCCTCAAATCGGCTGCGAAAACTGAGGACGCGTCGGGTTCAGCAGATCGAGAGATGACGGAGGATGAGAGACCCGGGCAGGTCGATCTCGAAAAGGCACAGCAATAGAGATAGAGATTCTTTAGCTTCTATCAAAGGAATAAAAGTTTTTGTCAGCTGTTCTTGACTATTGTCCACCAAGAATTGTTGGTGATGAAGGGAAAACGCGTTGATTGAAGGCGGTTGATGTGAGACGCGAAACTTGGTGGGGATAAAGATAGAATATTGATAAGGGACTATTGTCAGTACTTCAAATGACATACGAGACACGTCTGCGTTTAGGTCGCTCTGTTAGTGCAGCCACTCAAAGATCCCTGTAAGACTAGGTACTTGGGTACTGGTGCGGTTGTCACTAAAAGCAAAGTACCTGTCCTAGGAGGTTGAGTTCGTGCATTTTTACCCAATTTAACGTACGTTCGGCTTGAGGCTTCAGCAACAAATTGTCTCAATGACCAAGATACCTGCATTTCAGTTATGCGAATAAGGAACCTACTGTGAGCTGTAATAGAAAACAGTTATAGCCTGTTAGGGAAGCCATATTGCCTAATTACTCCGTATTGTGACTGTAATTTGCTATTTATCCCATTCATTCAGCGTTCTGTTGCACTACCCTACACATCCTGACAGACATTCTTCCAGTCCTGATCCGGTATAGCCTTATCGTCGAGCGTTGACTGATAAGCGGGAATAAACGGGACCAACCAAGAGCTTATCGTCCCCATCCATAATGCAACGTCTGTTATCTTCCCCACGTTCCTTATCGCTGACACGACTCATGACCCCGCGCTAGGCGCGTTTTCCTGACCCGGTCGGATATAGGAAGGTCGAAGGAGAGGTCGGCCCAAAATTCGCCGAAGGGTTCGCAATAAGTTGGCCGGCATTGAGATAAGGCATTGATACAGCTTGCTTATAGCCCAGCCATCAGTCCACTGTCTAACTGTGTTGATCCAAAGAGTTTCATTCAGAATCCAGTGTTATTGCCTATCATGCCTACAACTTTTGCCTCGCACCCTGATTACGGCTATGACCGCGACTTTAAGGGGTATGGAGAGAAGGGTCTAGTTGGGTTGAAGTGGCCCAACAACGCCAAGATCGCTATATCATTCGTCATCAATTACGAAGAGGTAAGTCAACTGCACAGAAATAACCACCTTCACTGCTAACTCCCGTGGCATTAGGGAGGTGAGCGCTGCGTTCAAAGTGGTGATGGAGTCTCAGAGACAAACCTCCGGGAACACCCTACAACACCACGCATGAACGAACGCGATCTCAACGGCGAATCAGAGTACGAATATGGCTCTCGCGTTGGTTTCTGGCGATTATTTAAGCTCTTCAATAAGCATAAGATGAAGTTCACTCTTTACGCTGTGGCACAAGCTGTTGAGCAGCAGCCTGAAGTAGCTACTCGCTGTGTTGAAGAGGGCCATGATGTAGCTTCTCATGCTTATCGATGGGTAGATCACCATGACTGGTCTGTTGAGAAAGAGAAGGAGTACATCAAAAAGGGGATAACCAGTTTGAAGAGCCTGACGGGATATGCCCCTAAGGGATGGTACTACGGCCGTCCATCACCGCACAGCCGCACTCTAATTCCCCAAGTCTACGAAGAAATGGGTGAAGAGCTCGTTTGGGCAAGCGATACATACGCTGACGACGTACCATACTGGATTGATCTCCCCACCGAGCGAGAAAAACATAACCCTAAGGGTTGTCTTATGGTTCCGTACAGCTACGACTGCAATGATTTCAAGTTTCACGTTGTCACTGGCTTTCGCGATTCTACCAGTTTCTACACTCATCTCAAGAATGCATTTGATGTGCTGTATGAAGAGGGAGAGGCGGGTGAGCCTAAGATGATGACTATTGGCTTGCATTGCCGTATTATTGGAAGACCGGGACGGTTTAAGGCTTTGAAGGATTTTGTGGAGTATATTGCGCAGAAGGAGGGTGTTTGGGTTGCGACGAGGACGGAGATTGCTGAGGCTTTTAGGCAGCAGTTTCCTTACAAGAAGGGTCAATTGGCTTGATAGAATAGGTGAATATATGACTCAAAGTCGGTTGCATGCCCTTGATCTGCTTTTCCCTGAGGCCAAAGAGCGCCGATAGGTTCAATGAAGGTAATAAAAATGGTGCAAATAGCACATGTTTTGTAGTTATTCGATGATAGCTAATGCAAGACGTTCACTGTCCGCTGAAGTCCCAACCTCTACTCAGGTCCAAGTCTCCTTGCGACAAGTTCCTAACATCCTTACAACCCTTCGCTGCCCCAGAAAACACATTAGAAGTGGGAAGATCTGAAACACTAGGATCTTCGCCTAGCATCTCGTTCCACATGTGCCAGCCATGCCAACCACCAGGTGCTTCCTCATCAACTTCCATAAAAGCCTCCTTGACCGCATCGGAAACAAGATCACGCATTGTGATATCATCCGCCTCATTGGTGGGCTGCAAGGTGGAGTTCGGCTGATGAGATGATAACCCTGGACTGGTGCTGTAACTCGGCCGATCGAACTTGGTCTGCAAAGGGGGAGTCTGATGTGCACCCATTCCTGTATCGCCAGACAATCCACCAGGGCTCATGAGAGTCTTCAAAAGACTCCCTGAAAGGGCATCAAAAATATCGCGGTATTTGACAGCGCCTGCCCATTTCTCACCAAATACTGTGAGACTTTGAGAACATGCTTGGGTAGCTTCGACGACGTGATAGCTGAATAGGCTCTTGTCCTTCCATATACAGTACATCAGAGTAAGTCCCGCGACGAAGCAGCTATGCAGTGAGATCATGGTGTATGTGAGAGTTCTTTGCTGGTTCAGCCGCTTGTATGCGACGCAGACACAAGCAGCTGATCGCGCTGTTGTGATGAACCGGGGATCGGTCGTGGCTAGGGATGGAAGCAATACTGTGAAGAGAGCCAAGACTGCTTTATGATATTGGCTACTACCATTAGTCTCGTTCAAAAAGATTACACGAAAGGAGGGTACTTACAGACTGTAAAAGTCTCCGGCATCTTGGTTAGTGCTCTCGGGGTCGTAGAGCCAAGTGATCTTGCCATTATCTTTTGGTGACTGAGGCGTTGTCTGAATCCATTTGTCGAGATCCGCTCGTATAGACGCCATCTTTTGGTCAAGCTTGACACGCTCCTCGACTGGGCCAGAGAATATGTCTTTGTCGACCCTGAAAACAGTCCGGTGAATGCGCGACTGGATCTTTTCGAGCTTGATGATATGGATGAATGGTTCGATGTTGCACCACTCCACTGCATGGTCATCGCCCGGAGAAGATGCATGAGTCAAGTCCCAGTATTCTCGTCCAGGGTTGGGCATCTAGCTTCAGTCAGACATGTTACTTTAACGCCAGGCGAGGGTGACTTACCGAAACATTGATGTCTCTATCAGATATCGCAAACGCTCTGCCGAGAACAACGCTTGTACCTCGATCAAGACAGTAACACGACCAAAATGCCCTTCGACGAATCTCCAAGTCCCTCGCTATATCTGAACTTGGTGGTGGTCCTTGCCGCTTCCGATGCAAACCAAGCTCAATGCACAACGAAACCGCATAACGGACTTGACTCCAAGCACCAGCTCCATAAGGCGATCTCTGGCCATGAACAGCTAGTAACAAGAGGAACTGAACAGTAGCCAGGTTATGCTGTTCTAGGATGTAGTCCATCGGCTCAATCGCTGCTAGAAGGTGTTTCTCAGGGTCGACTTGCGATGGCTTGCGTGTGAGCTGTTCAAAGCGTGCAGCGATGGCGTAGATGAGATGCATGATACTTCTTTGGGTTATGGATAAAGCACCCTGTTGATACTGGAGTTCGAAAAGCTCTGTGTATTTCTTCCTGTCTAGGATTGGCCATCGGGTGTGCATTCGATCGAAGAATATATCGAAGAGGTGGCGAGCTTCATCTGGGAAGGGAAAGCCGTGGGATGGTTCGTCAGGGTGAAGATGTAGTGCAGGTGCACTTTCGAGATATGGATCAACAGAAGGGTTCGGCTGTCTTGGGAAATTGCTGGGACGAGTGATGCCATTCCTAGAGTTATGAAAGATGGACTGCTGTATCATACGAGCAATGGCCGCCCCAGAGCTCGAACCCAGGTATGATGGATCTGGAGTCGCTTCTGCTGTACCGGAGGCGCAGAGTGAGAGGTACGCGACACCATCGATGATAGAATTGCGTTCATAGCCATCTAAATCTTCTGATACAGAACCGCGATGCGATGACGACGATTCAGGATAAGCCTGTACATTGACAGCGTCATTGTCATGACCATCGACAACAGAAGACGGTGCAAGAGCCTCAAAGTGATCCTGCGCATGATCTGGCAGTCGAGCCTCAAGGAATGCAATCCGTTCTTCCAAGGCATTGATGTATAGTGTCTTCCCGCCAGGGTATTGCGGTCGTATTGTTCTCTCGTAGATACATGGAGTACCGACTCTTTCACAGGACTTACACGTTGGATGCGAGCCATCGCACTAGAGCCTCTTGTAAGTAGATCTTCTAGGGAGTGCGTAAGGCTGACTTACCCGCTGTTTACGTCTCTTGCATCGTTTGCAGGCCAGTGCTACGCGACCCTTGCGGCCTGCAGTATCGGATTGCCTTCCAATGGAGCCCTGAAAGTATCAGTGACACGGATCTGGATGGCATCAAGGGTTACATACAAGACCATCGAGACGTACTGGAAACCGGTCTTCAGTGGCAGTTCCGTTGTCGTCCATAGTTCTCATGTTGTTTGTTCTGTATCATGATACGTCAACGCGTATTCCCAGCTTCCCAAAAGTGATTGGTTTCTCAAATGACATATTGCCAACCAAGGTGGCCAGCCCCAGAAGCTACCAATTCGTGAATCAGGCACTCAGTAGCTCCCATCCGCTGTAATGTTCCCGGTGACCGCAAAACCATGGACTCACATGCAAAACACACTGCTCTCATCCAAATTTTCGGTTCAACGAAGCCGATCACAATTGAACAATCACAAAATCCAGATAAGACCCAAGAAAAAGAGAATATTTCCCCAGACCCCAGAATCAGCACACGTTGTGTGCAGTGGATCCGTTATCTCCGGGCAACCTTATCTATGCCCAGACCAAACTAGCCCCCTGTAGCGTTACATAGTGAACATCACCATTGATATCGAGCAATGATAACCCTCATTGGCTTCAATCCTTATCAGACTCTCCAATCGGACGGTCCAACCCCGCCTTTATATCCGGTGCGACTCAGGGACGACGCCACTGGGACTGGAACGTGAGTAATCGTCGGGAGAAAAGTACCCGATGGAATACTGATAGACGCTGTGACTCTAGCTAAGGCTTGGGAGGGTAGATTGGAGATCATGATGTAAGGCTGGATATTAGATATGAATGAACAAGATCCCAATTTTGTACATGCCGATTATTGAGACATTGTTCAAGAGACTGAGGCATCACGACAAAGAAACGTAAGGTATCTCAATCATGGTGAACATTCCATCTAGGAGCGAGCTCACAGCTCCATTTCGATCGAAAGAAGCTTTTGTCAATTTTGTCAAGACATCTGACACAGCAGATGGTCAGATGAGAGTTGGTAATGAGCGATGGTCTAATAAGGATCTTGAACCTACGCCACCAGAGCATCGGAACTGGACATGGTAAGTCAATTATCCATCGATGGGATTATTTGTTTGATGTACTGATTTGTGAAGGTACAATTTACCGCTGTACTGGTTTTCCAACCAGTTTAGTCTTACGGGATGGAACACTGGATCATCGCTCATTGCTGTCGGCTTGGTACGTTCTACTCGTCTTTAACTTCATGATGCGCTGGAAACTGACTTAAGCAATAGACCTGGCAGCAATCGTTCGTCTCGTGTGTTCTAGGCGCATTGCTCGCATCGCTGGTCGTCATCTGTATGGCCAGGCCTGGTGTCCAGTACCATATTGGTTTGTAAGTAACCTAAAATCCTACACCTTTTGCACGTATACTAATGCAACAACTAGTCCTGTCCTCGCTCGATCTAGCATGGGCATGTACGGCGCATACTTCTTCATCTTCATCCGAGCCATCGTCTGCATCGTTTGGTACGGGTACGTATCCACCTTCCCCCAATATACCATCATCAATACTAACAACAACACAGCATCCAGACGTTCTACGGCGGATCGATCCTCTCAGTAATGCTCCGCTGCATCTTTGGCAGCTCCTGGCAAAACTTCACCAACACCCTCAGCGAAGGCGCCGACATCTCCTCAAAGGTCCTTCTGGCTTTCTTCCTCGTTTGGCTAATGCAGTTCCCATTCGTACGTATCCCCACAACCCCTTCGCTAATGAGCACCGCTAATACTTGCAGATGTGGGTTCATCCTAGAAACATCCACTACGTCTTCACAGTAAAAGGCTTCACTATGCCCATCGCCGCATTCGCCATCTTCGGATGGTGCATGGCCAACGGCGGTGGTTTGAACGGCATGAACATGGCGTCAAAACAAGCTGAGGCAGCTGCTTCTACGACACCTCTCGGCTGGAGTATCATGTCTGGTATCAACGTCATCATGGGCGGATTATCGCCCATGTTGGTTAATCAGCCTGATCTAGCGCGATACTGCCAAAAGACTCGCGATGCAGGTCCTCTTCAGGGCGTTAGTGTTTTTGTGTCTTCCGTCATTGTCTTTTTCCTCGGTCTTGCGTCGACGGCGTCTATGCAGACTGTTTATGGAGAGGCGTACTGGAATATTTGGGATTTGCTTGATTCTATTCTCGATCATCATTGGAATGCGGGCGCTCGGGCGGGAGTGTTCTTCCTCGCTTTGGCATTCTTGTTGGGTGTCTTTGCGACTAACTTTGGTGCCAACTCGATTCCTTTTGGGTCTGATATGACGGGTCTCTTCCCACGGTGGCTCACTATCCGGAGAGGGCAGATTGTCTGTGCTATCCTGGGAATTTGTGTTGTTCCTTGGAAGCTTATGGCTAATGCGCAGGCTTTCTTGTCGTTCCTTGGTAGTTACAACATCTTCATGGCGCCTTTGTGCGCTGTCATCATCGTCGACTACTTCTACGTCCGAAAAGGCAACATCCACGTCCCATCCTGCTACGACGGAGGCAAGTATGGTCTCTACCACTTCTGGTCCGGCGTCAACTGGGTTGGATGCTTTGCCTGGATCGGAGGAACTACCATGGGTCTACCTGGCCTCGTTGGACAATACCAACCTCATCTACTTTCCGATGCATCGCGGTACATGTACATGATGGGCTGGCTTCTGACATTCGTCACTGCTGGAGTTGTCTACACTATTGGCGTCCAGTTTGTCAACATTCGTGTCTTCCCTGCTGGTCGCGCAACGGCCAAGACTTGGGAGTGGCTGGCTAAGGATGGCAGAGAGGGCTTCTATGAGGATGAGAGGGAGGGACAGGTCATCTATGCTCAGGAATCACCTTCTGCGGATAAGACCGTCGGAGAGGTGAATGCAAAGGCAGATGATTCGTCGCTGTAAGTAATGGAATGGACATAGATTGTAAATGCAGGATATAATTACATGGCTTCGTTAACAGTACCTGATAGTTAGTATTAATAATGGTTCTCACACTCTTTCGAGCAACTGAGCTTGTTCCTGATGCTGAGTTGACCTTGTGAACCATGCCTGAGCCCTTACCAAGAGAGGGATGTTTTGCTCTGTCTTCCAAGTCTACCACTGTGTCTGCCATGAAGCTTCGTCAAGTGTTCTCGTGTAACCAAAGCTTCATGGCAAGCGACAAGAAAAGTTCCCGTCCCGTCAAGCTTATCTCCGTCGGCCAAGTTCGTTCGCCGGACCAACCTCTCCGCATCGGATGCAAATATACCGACCGATGATAAGCTGATAAGGTCAGTAAGCCGATCGGAGGCCGGTCCCGGGAATAATTACCCGTCAAGTCTTTGAGGCATTATGTCATCCTCCATAAGAGCAGCAGCTTCGTGAGATCGTCTTCAATCGTATAAATCATCTTGCAACGCATAGAGCTGTTTGACAATCATCGCCATGCTGGTCCAACCGTATCAACTCTCGGCAACTGACGTGGCCGCCAAGATCCGAGATGGCCAGCTTACGGTTGAGGAGTATGCCCAGTCGCTCTTGGGACGCATCAAAGAGCGAGACCCAGTCGTGAAGGCTTGGGCTTACTTAAATCCTGACCAAGTGCTTGAACAAGCTCGGAAACTCGATGCTGTGCCCAAAGAAGACCGTGGACCTTTGCATGGTGTCGCTATTGCGGTCAAGGATGTCATTTACACGAAGGGCAAGTCAGCCAGATGAAACCAGGCAGAATATTAATTTGCTAACGGTGACATCTCAGACATGCCAACGCAGTTCAACTCACCCATCTACAAAGACGATGCTCCCCAAGTCGACGCAGCCAGCATCATCATCCTCCGAAACGCAGGCGCATTGATCTTAGGCAAGACGACCACCACTGAATTCGCAGCTACTACCCAAGGACCGCAAACAACAAACCCTCACGACAGTTCCCGTACACCTGGAGGTTCATCATCAGGATCTGGAGCAGTAGTAGCAGACTTCCAAGCTCCAATCAGTCTCGGAACACAGACCGGAGGAAGTACCATTCGTCCGGCCTCTTTCAACGGTATCTACGGATTCAAGCCAACGTGGAACTCAATTTCGAGAGAAGGGCAGAAAGTATTCTCGTTGATTTTTGATACATTGGGGATTTATGCGAGGACCGTGGAGGATCTAAACTTGCTCGCTGATGTCTTTGCCTTGGAAGATGACGAGCCGCCTAGCCAAGAATACGCCATCCAACACTTGAAACTCGGTGTTTGCAACACCATGGTTTGGCCCCAAGCTAGCCCCAGTCTCAACCAGGCTATGGGTAAAGCCGTCAAACTCCTCCGATCAAACGGCGCCATCGTTAAAGAGGTTAAGTTCCCTGAATATCTTCAAGATCTACCGAAATGGCACTCCATTGTCTTTAACACCGATGGACGCACAGCCTTTTTACCAGAGTATAGAGTTGATAAGACTCAGATTGCAGATCAGTTGGTTGGACATGTTGAGAACCGTCTTAAGATTTCTAGAGCTGCGCAGATTAAGGCTTTCGATGAGATTGCAGCGGCAAGACCTGTTGTGGATGATATGTTGAGTAAGTATGATGCTGTATTGGTGCCGAGCGTACCGGATGAGGCGCCGAAGGGTATTGAAGCTACTGGAAGTGCGGCGTTCAATTTGATCTGGACAGTAAGTGAACAATATCATTGGACATCGCTGGAAAATGAGAATCACAACTAACTTTGCTCTAGGCGCTGCATAATCCCGTTATCAACATCCCCGGATTCGCTGGTGAAAACGGAATGCCAATTGGTCTATCCCTCGTTGCACCTAGGTATCACGACAGAAAGCTTCTGGTAGTGAGTCAAGCTGTAGGGAAGCTCTTCGAGGCATCAGGAGGATGGAAGTCACAGATAGTTTAGACTCAATATAAACAATTCATCGTTCAAATCGTAACTCAATTGACGTGATATCATACATGCTCTAAACAAACGCCGTAATTATTTATAACTTACAAGTAATAACAAACCCGTCCCTCAAAAAGCCTTCTCGCCGTTCGTGAAACAGCACAGCTCTCAATTCCATCCTCCCCATTCTTCTTAACAAGAACAGGAATCGTACCCTTACTATGCTCAATAATAATCTGCCTTGTATTGGCAGTATCCTTCCTCTCTCCCTGCATATCAGGCGATGGTGTACGCTCAGGTGTAAGAGGTCCATCGGTAATAGGTGTAGCTGATAGGTCTGCAGCGATAGTACCCTGGATACTAACTGCAGATCCTAGACAGACTGCACCGGTGAGTTGGAGTG
Organism: Fusarium nygamai; assembly: GCA_001262555.1. Taxonomy (NCBI): domain Eukaryota; kingdom Fungi; phylum Ascomycota; class Sordariomycetes; order Hypocreales; family Nectriaceae; genus Fusarium; species Fusarium nygamai. The sequence goes on from LBNR01000006.1 coordinate 2,843,608, forward strand.
TTGGGTGGGGAAGACCCATCGAGTAGGACTGCACGTAGATATCTGGAGTCTTGTTATTGGCGCGGTGTGTTGGTGATGAGAGGAGTGCGATCTTGGGTGTACCGCGGGTCAGGCCAGCGACCTTTGTGCTTGTTGCCAAACCCATGTCCACAGCGCCTTGACATCGAATTGCTTCAACGAGAGCATGCTGTGTCTCTGGTGCAGCTTTGGCGCCGAGGATGGTTGTGAAGTCTGCTGCGCTGATCATGACGAACGGGTTCGCAGCGTCGATGAGAGTAGCGCGGATCTGAAAGGGTGCCATCTCAGGTAGTAATGATGAAGGGTCGACGTGAAGCCACTGCTGCTTCTGACCAGAGGGGAACAAGCTTCCCGCCATGCTACCGGCGGGATCAACGAAAGAGCACTTGACTTCACTGCCCGGTGACTTAACACCAGGAATGATAAAGTCACCGTCCTCCTTGAAGTCACCATTGCGATCCAACTCAACAGTCTCAACGATGATTCTACTCGTGTTGGTATTGAAGATCCTAACATCAATCTCCGTCTGTCCCGGCTTTGGTGTAACAAGCCTCTCCTGAACAGCGAAAGGTCCAACACCCGAACTCATATTTCCACAGTTTCCTGAGAAATCCACTGATTCTTTACCAACAGCGACTTGCACAAAAGTAAAGTCAACGTCGGCATCTTCACGGTTCGACAGCGAAATCACAGCAACTTTGGAGGTAGTAGATGAACCACCGCCGACGCCGTCAACCTGCTTAGCATCGTTGTTTCGCGAACCCAGTGCTGAGATGAGATGTGGACCCCATTCGGATTCCTTCTCGGGGAGGTCTTTCCGGTGGATGAAGAGGCCCTTTGATGTCCCGGCGCGCATTAGCACGCAGGACAGGGCGTGGCGGGTAGGGTAGTGTTCCTGGGGAGTTTCGATCTCGATAGCCATTGTGAATTGAGGATTGATTGCAAATTACGTGATCGAGACTGGGAGGGTAACGAAATGGCAAGAGTTAAATAACTCGTGGTTTCGCCATGGAAATGCCATTTTTTGCTCGTAATGTAATTGAGCTCGGCATTGGCGATGCCGGGGAATAACACTCCGAGTGATTCTAGCAGGGAAGAAAAACTGGAGATGCCGTGGGAGACAAGCTCTTGGCCTCCCGTCTGCCCCATGAAAACATCCCGTCTCACATAAAGTGTCCCGCGGGAACAAAAAAAACTTGCGGGAAAAGTGGCGAAGTCTCATCTGCCCATGAATTGAAACTCACCCGTACTCGACCCATTAAACCCGAAGATCGGATCCTCCAAAAACGCAGCATCCTGATTCGCCGGCCAGAAACTCGTCTGCTGCCATGAATTCCCACCCTCAATGTCCCCAGCCCCAGGCACGGGAGGAGCAGCAAAACTGTTCAAGCCTCCCGCGGGAAACCCCTGGGGAAAGTAAACAGGCTGTTGACCCGTCGATGTGTGGAGATAGTGCTGCCCGTCGACCTGAGGTATTTTCTGGGGGTATTGGCCGTACATGGTTGGCTCGTTGCTGCCGTTGAAGTCGCCCTCGCGCAGGAAGCTCTGTATGATGCCATCGATGTTGATCCAGTCTGAACCCGGTGACGGCACCGCGCTACCGCTCAGTTCCACTGGTTGCATTTCCTGATTCGGCGATGTTTCCGTCTGTGCGCTCCCCGTGTTCTCTAGTCCTTCATACCCAATCTGCGGTTGTACCCGTTGCTGCTGCTGCTGAGGCTGTTGATCACGCGACTTAGTCGCCGGTTCAGCCTCGAGCGCGTCATCAGGAAGATCATCAACCACAACGCCGTATTTGCTCATGAGCCTGTGAATAATAACAGCGGCTTTTTGCACTGCGGAATTAGTCTCTTGGTTTTCTTTGAACACGGCGAGGCATGTCATGAGGTTGACGTAGGCAGCAGAGCCTTTGCCGTTTTTGGCGGCGATGCGGCAGTGGATTGTTGCGGCGACGTAGGTTGCGTAGGAGATTAGGTAGGGGGCGCGACGGACGGAGAAGGCGCGGTGGTAGGCGCGTAGAAGACTGCAGATGCTGGAGGCGGCGGCTGAGCATTTAATTACTGAGTCGACGGATATGGAGCGGAATGTGTTGTAGAGATGACCGTCTGCGACGAAGGGGCGATGGAGGAGGATGACGAGGACGTGGTACATTGCACTAGAATGTCAGTATTGAAGTATGAAATTGTAGCAATTGAAAACTCACTGAAGACTGAGAACATGAGGTGGAGGAACTGTCGCATCAGGTGCATTCGCAACCTCAGGTTTGAGATGATCCGGTAAAGCTGTATGCCAATCTCGTAACTTCTTCTGAAGCTTATCCAACACTTTCGACAGCTCAGCTGGGCTTTGGTCTGTTGTTCGAACGGTGTATATAGTGCTCATAACATCGCTCATGACGATAGACAACTTGCAGAGCGCAGTGAATGTTGAGATGCTGTAGGCGGGTGAACCAGCGTAGTTGTTCTTTGACGTCGAGTACGCAAAAGGTTGCCAGAATTCGAGCTCAGAGTATGTATCGATGAATTTTATCGGGACCATAGCGTCGTTCTCTTTGAGGGTGACGGGACGGCCTTGATACAGACTCTGAATCTTATCGACCACTGTTCATGTTAGTATTTGTTGGTAGTCATTTTATGAGGTACTTACCAAAAGCGCCCCAGAAAACACGCCGTCGTATCTCAAGATCCTCATCAGAGAACTGATGCGAATTCGTCAAGTCGACATGCAGCCCCAAATCAATAAGCATACGAAACGCCAGCCCAGCGTACAACCACGCCGCACTCCTCTCATCGCCCAGCGCAAACAACGAATTTGTCATGACAAGCAACGCCTGAATCGTCGTGATATCGCTCCTGTCCAACGACCCTCCCACCAACTCCCTAACCCTCTCACGATACCGCCATCCCGCAGTCCTAACATCATTAACGTCCTTTCGAACTTCAAGTCTTGGACTAAACTTTGATGAACCAAAGTATATAGCGTTGAGGAGCAGCTTGGAGAAGTATGGCCCGCCGCATGCCATGTCCCGCATGAAGGCGGGACGGTACGTGATGAGGAATGAGTGGTGTTGGCGGTTCCAGTGTAGTGAGAGGAGATGCATCCCCAGGTCGGGATCAACGCCGTCAAAGTCAAGCTGCCCCTTAGCGAAATGGATCTCCTCCAGTTGCCCTATCTCACACACATTAGTTTCACACCGCTTTACAAAAACTACAAGTATAAGTGAGTACCCACGCTGCTTAGCTGCCTCGGCGATAAGACCACGCTCTACCCAATGATCCGGCATCCGCGGCTGCACCTCCTGCTCAACAGGTCTCTCCTGCGCATTATCCTCAAACAAGGCGCTCGTGCGTCCATGATACGTCGATTCACCGTTCGCAAGGACAACGACTCTCGCGACGCCTGAATCCATGGGCCGCGGTGAAGGATCCCACGATTGATGGCGAGGTTGTGCTCCATCGCGTGTTGTTGTCGTTACTGCCTGCTGACTACTCGCTGCTTCACTGCTATCGCCGTTTGACGAGGCTGCGGGGGCGCTTGTCTGGCGGGCGGGTGATTCCGTGCGTGCTTTGACGCTACGGGTCTTTGTGCGCTGATGGCGCTGGCGGCCTGCTGCTTTGGTGACATCGGGGACGGGCTCGTAGACGCAGTCTTTCTCGTATGTCTGGCAGTTGATACACTTTGGCTTCTGACCGTTACACTTGATCTAGGGTTGTAGTGTTAGTCCCGCGGGAACTGCTTCGGGGGCACTGGGGTAAGGGAGCTGGGGAGGGAGGAACTGGGGTATGAGGGGTAAGCAGGTCTCACTTTTCTTTTGCGGCAGAATGTGCATGCTTCTGTGGCACGCCTGCGGACGCGGGTAGGCGTGGACTCTGCGGGCATCGTTACGCTCTGTGCTTTGCGTGGGAAGGGAAAAAAAAGGGAAGAATTGTGAGGGACGGGAAGAGACGGGAAGAAAGCTGAGCTGATCAAATTCCACCCGGATCCACTGTTGGTCCGCGGGTCGTAGGCCCCAAAGGGCAAAGCGTTGAATTATCTCCGTTTTCTTCCCTTCACTTTTCAGTTTCGTCTACCCGTGAGCCTCATCCCGTGGCTTCGGTCTGCTATTATTAAACTGCGACTATCCTTTAAATGTTAGTAGATGCTGTTTTATTTGTTGGTTCGCTATTTATTTATTTCTCCTCGTTTGTCATCAGTGCCAAGTCTTGACCGTTTTCTCTTCACCTGGATTCACCGAATTACCCCAAAAATGGACGCCATCGCTACGACACAACCTATCGCTAAGCCTGCGCTGCCCAAGCAGGTTGTAGCGCAAACAGCGCCTGCGCAGAAGAAGAAGATCACTCCTGGTATTTCTCTAGTTGCTGGTGCTGTTGCAGGTGGTGTTGAGGCCACAATCACAGTGAGTTTCTTTTGCGGCCTGTGAGTAGATCATTGAGTGTTAACGAGCTTAGTACCCTTTTGAGTGGGCAAAGACAGTAGCGCAGCTGAGTGCCCGCCAGGCACCCGCTGGAGTAGTCGTCTCCAAATCTCCATTTGCCGTCATCGGCCAAACAGTGCGTTCAGATGGCATTCGAGCAATTTACACTGGATGCTCTTCATTAATTGTCGTGAGTATCTTTTTTTTAAACCAGGTGACAGATTTGATCTAATAATATCAGGGAACTGCTGCCAAGGCTGGTGTTCGCTTCCTCTCTTTTGATACCGTAAAGGCTCAATTAGCAGATGCCAATGGGAAGCACTCTGCGGGATCGAATATCCTCTCTGGTATGATTGCTGGTGCTGTTGAGAGTGTGACTGTCGTTACACCTACAGAACGAATCAAGACTGCTCTGTAAGTCTCCCGTCTTCTGCTGAATGGAGAGTTGTGTACTGACAAATGACAGCATTGATGATGCCCGCTCAGGGAACAAGCGTCTCAACGGCGGCTTCCACGCCCTGCGCACAATAGCAGTTGAACGCGGCGTCCGTGAAATCTACCGCGGTCTCATGTCCACCACCCTCAAGCAATCAGCCACATCCGGAGTCCGCATGGGTTCCTACAACATCCTAAAAGACACCTTCAAGTCCGACGGCAAGAACCCCTTCGTGACATTCGGCATCGGCGCTATCGCCGGTGTCATCACAGTCTACGCTACACAGCCTTTTGATACCATCAAGACGAGATCGCAGTCTGCGAAGGGCATTGGTATGGGCGAGGCTGTGCAGCAGGTTCTGCGTGATGGAGGTGTGAGAGCGTTTTGGAGTGGAAGTACTATGCGCTTGGGACGGTTGATTCTTAGTGGCGGTATTGTCTTTACGGCGTATGAGAATATTGCGGGCTTGTTGATGGGGATGAAGAAGTAGAGTGCACATTGGGAGTGTTTTGTGTTTTGGATCATTTACGGGAAGTTTGGGTCGGAGTATTAGCTTGTGGGATTAAAACGATTTCATGTATCATTCATAGACGAATTCCAATATCCTATATCCATTTCATACCATAATTTCTGTGTATCTTGTGTGAATATGACTCTTTTGACTTGATAATATGATACGGCTGCAACGTGAACCAAACTGGTACAACTTCACTCTGCAATCATTCTCTGTATCTAATCGTATAACCGTAATCTATGTTTATCAGATCCATTGTACAAGCTTAAACATAACCGTAAACTCAAGCCGATCACCGAGGCATTTCCGGGTCCTCAACGGCGATCGTCACAAACATGTCATGCCAGACCGTATCTACCCCAGACCATCTATCCCAACCCTCGGACTTCCCCGCACCCTTTCGCCTAACCGAAAACTTGGTCCGTGAGAAACTGGAGTCGCTTGACTGCAACGCAACGCCCAGGGTTCATCGGCCTTCCCCAACTTCAGCCCAACCCCGGGCATCATCCGCTATCATTAACCGACAATTACCTCTCTCCATTCCCCCGTGGGGGAGAAGAGTCACCGGGAAGGCCTTGGCATACCAATTCCCGCGGGAACAAATGACATCCTCTGGTATCCCCCCGCAAAACAGCTTCGAGACCGTAGTTACTGGGGTTCTCCGCGTCTTGCCAAGACTAAGTTAAGGTTATGCGTAACCTTAATGGGGATAACGCTACGAGGGGGCGCCGATGAATTTTCCCAGTTCCGCACTGCGGCTGACTCGCCATTTCACCCAATTTTGCTCTCTCCGATTGTGCAAACAAACATGGCGAGAATCCTGCCAAGCTGTGTATAAAAGTCTTGGGAGATCCTACCCCAGATTTTCTCTTTCTTGCCCAGACTCATCATCACTTCTTGGTTCTCCAGTCCAGTTCCACCTAGTTACCCACCAGCCAAGAGTTGCCCAGCATGACTGTTTCGCAGAATAACGAGACCGCCTCTCACAATGAGGACCGCTTCGATGAGAAGGCAGAGGTCGCGGCTGTTGAGAACGCCATCTCTTCGCCTGCCGGACATATTCCCCCCATTGAGATCCAAGCTCGTTTCCCGCTCCTGCGGGATCTCTCGCAGACGCAGATGGATGCGTTGAACAAAAAGGTTCGCAGCAAGGTTGATTGGCATATGATGCCTTGTGTCACCCTCATGTTCTTGATGAAGTAAGTCAGCCATACAATACCAAGCGATAGCCAAGCAACCAAGACTAACAATGAGCTTAGCTACCTCGATCGCATCAACGTCTCCAACGCTCGACTCGCTGGTCTGCAGGAAGATCTTGGCATGACTGATACCGTTTGGAACGCGGGTATTTCGACTTTCTACGTTGGATACCTCATTGGTCAATTGCCCGGTAATCTCCTCATGGCCAAGACGAACCCCAAGCTCTTCCTGCCTACAATCATGCTCATGTGGAGTGCGGGCACAATCTGTATGCCTGCTATGACCAATGGTGTTGGCTTCTGTGTCGTTCGCTTCTTTATTGGTTTGATGGAGGCTCCGTTCTTCCCTGGCCTGACGCTCATGACTTCGTCTTGGTATACGAAAGAGGAATCGCCCTTCCGCATGGCTATTTGGCACGCTGGTAACACTATCTCCAATATCATCTCTGGTTTCTTGGCTGCTGGTATTCTGGAGCATATGGATGGAGTCGCTGATCTGCACGCTTGGCAATGGTTCTTCCTCATTGAGGGTATCGTTTCCATTCTCGTTGCCGTCGTCTCTTTCTTCGTTCTCCCCTCCTGGCCCAACGACACCAAGTTCCTCGATGAGCAGGAGCGTGAGATGGCTCAGTACCGAATTCTCGTTTCCAACGGTGGTATCGATGAGAAGGTCGGTGGTACTTGGGATGGTGTTCGTGATGCCGTCAAGGATCCCTTCACCTGGTACTTCTGCCTCATGCACTTTGCCCTCGTCACTGCTCAGAGCTTCAAGGATTTCCTGCCTTCTGTAAGTACACCCAACCCACCATTTCTGTTCCCTACTAACATCTTCAGATCATGAACACCTTTGGCTTCAACAAGATGACCACCTACCTCATCCAGGCTCCTCCCTACGCCCTCGCTTATATCTCCGCCTGTCTCATCGCCTGGTCTTGCGGCCACTTCATGGAATCAACATATCATATCGTCATCCCCATCATCCTCTCAGCAGCTGGTTGCGGTATCCTCATCGGCACCATCAACGTCGCCGCTCGATACGTCGGTATCGTCCTCCTCGTCTGCGGTACCTACAATGGTCTCAACTTGCAGCTCTCCTGGGAAACCACCGTCGTCCCTGCTCCTCGTGCCAAGAAGGCCGCTCTTATTGCCATCGCCAACTGCATCAGCCAGGTCAGCCATTGGTTCAGCCCTTACTTCTATCCTCGAAGCCAGGAGCCTTTCTACCGTATGGCTGGTGGTCTTCTCCTTCTCGGCTGTGCTTTGACTGTTCTCTCGGTTTTCCTTGTTAGATGGAGGGCTCAGAAGCTTAATAAGAAGCTTGATGAGCAGGAGGGATGGACTCCCAACTCTGGTGTCGAGCGTGGCTGGCGATACAAGTACTAAGTGTGATATAAAGACATTCGCGATTATGGACTGGTGTGATGGACTAGTATCTGGACTAAGAAGCGATTTGGAAAGAAGCATGGGTTGTTGTTTATCCTTATGATTCATCGTTACGAGTAATGAATATGTTAGCGCTTCACTTTGCACTGGTTGTCAACTGTGATTTCACGGTCTTCGTCATCCGCATTTACTTCGTAAACCTCGGTAAGGCGGATGCGATTAAGTGAACGATGATATACACAATTAACGCTCTTCATACTGACGCACCTCAACTGTTCGAAGGATATGCGAGTCATCAAGGCTTGCTCCGTGTCCCCCATTCCCATCACCGATGCTACCGGTGCTTCCATCAGCAGTACCATCGCCCGCACGGACGTTAGTGGTAACGTACGACTTGCCATTCGGTATGAGAATATTCTCATCACTTCCCATATCCTCGTTATAGTGCACGCTCTCTGGTGTGTGCCCCGTGTTTCGCGATCGGGGCTTGGATGAACTCATCATCTCAAACTGCGACCTCGAGTAATTGGATGAATAGCCTGGCTTGTCTTTGTGAAGAATGGACTTCCATAACATTGGCATGAACGGAAAGCACGCGCAGACGACTCCAATACCACACTCAGCGATTCTAATTTGGTTAGTCGTGTTCCAAAGCATAACCTTCGATGACTCACCCAGTCAAGTTGATTTGCAGAAAGACGTATGTCTGATCCGGGCTTTCCCCATTATGGATAATGAACACTAGCCTAACAAGGCTAAAGATGCACGCGATTCCTCCAACGCCAAAGATAGCGACGATCTTGAGCTTTGCGATAAGTCCCACTTGGAGTTTCTTGGTAAGCGGACAGGGTAGGAGAAGGACAACGATATCGCTAAGAAGGCTGATGATGTTATCGACAAGAATGAGAACTCGCTGATTGAAACATTCGCCATCCGTGGTAGCGCCCCAGAACATTGAGATCGGACGACAGATGAACATCTTGAGGAATAACATGGCAACGTAGTAGACGCCCATGACTCCGAGAAAGCCGTATATCCACTTGACGTAGGTCTTGTACGGGGCGAAAATACTGGCGAGGAAGAGAAGAATGGCTGCTTTGATGGCAAAGACTGTTGGGCCGTAGTTGACCATTGTCGCATAGACCGTCTGCGACAGGCTTAGTCCATGCTTGGATGGGGTATAAGGAAGAGACGTACCTGGTTATACTGTGTTATGAGATGCTCTGGAACATCCCATTGGTGGAGGCCACCACCGTATCTCAACACTATAATTATTAGCTTCAAGCGTTTGAGTCTGGGTGACAAGTACTTACTCAGCAGACACATGGTACAGTATCCCATGAAGCCAATCTGGCTGGACGTTAGCAATTAACACAAGACCAGGGTAAGACCAACAGAGGACATACGTATCCAATGACACAGGCAACTAGATATACACGTTAGCAAAGGTCTCGACGTGGTAGTGAATGCGGACATACTGTCATCTAGCCGAAGCCTCATCGCCAACCTGTAGCGGGCCCACAGCCGCAGAAAAACGAAGATCGTACATACAGACATCGCAATCGTATTCGAGGCAATGCAGATGTAGTACAACTCTCGATTCGGATTGTCAAAGTTGGACTCCTTGCCCGGAGGCGGTTCCATCGCTGGCTTGGTCATGTTGGCTGCAAAGACTTCGATGCTTCAGTGCGTCCAGAACCGTCGAGTTACAGAACCAAAGAAACTCAAAAACAACAGATGGTAGACATAGCATGTCAGGGCCATATGTACCCACTGTAGACACCCGATGCAGGTAATAGGAGCTCCGACATGGCGGCGAATCCCCCGTTCAGTGATCATTCGCAGCTGACAGTGGGGCCAGTAAAATTTCTCAGACCTAGAATCTTGAGGCAATGAATGTTATAGTCACAGATAATATGATCAGTTGTTGATTTCACATGGACTCGGACGAGTGATGGACCGGTATGAGCGAAACCCCTGAGAATGGCCCATTGTTCCTGTCGTATGCATATGAAGTCATGGAAAAAAGTTCCTCGCCTGCTACCGAGATCAATACCCGTCCAAGTCAAATAACAGAGCCAGATTTCCTCCGAGAGACAAGGATATCAGATTCAAGGGCCTGCGGGAAAGATACGATTGGTTTGCCACGATCATAACATCAGATATTAATCTTCAGCACTCGGTGGGGGTTTCAATGTGAGACAAGGTTCCTTTGACAAGCGATGTTGCATTTGACCTCGAATTCTCTAGAGAGAAGAGTCAACAATTCTGCATAAAGTTGTGAATGTATTCCAGAAAAGCTTCCGAAATTACACCACCTCGGCACTCAAGACAGAAAAGATCGCCATGCCATATGCATGTTGGTCGTCCCGTCGTTACATCGCTTCCGTACTCGGCCCATTTATTGTCGATCACCGTTGCCGGTTTAATTCCCCGGGCCGTCTTCTCTTTTCTCGGTTACGAGAGAATTTGGTAGCGAATCCTTGCCTTCACATGTAATTACTGATTGACTGGCTGTCGCGTACAGAAAGCTGGCCAGGAAGGGTATAAAAAGCAATGATAATGATCCGATTTTACTCATCTGTTAATCCTCTGTTTGAGAGTACAATGAGCTGTCAGTTGCGGGAGGCTATGGCATGTGAACGTAGAGGTTGCCTAGAAAATTGCTTGTGCATTTGGTGGTGACGAAATACCGCCTTTCATGTTGAACGGCGAAGATGACATGAAGAACGTCCAGCGGTTCAATTTCTTGCATGTCTCAGCCAATCTCTCCAGATCAAATAATTCGCCTGCACTTTATTAACACTGGAACCTTCGCGTAGAAGTAACTTACCAATCGGCATGCCCCATCCAGCCAGCATATACTCATGCATCAAAACACCCCCCTCACTTGGCGGATATACCTGCCCCCATCAGTACCTGGCATAAAACTGCTCATATAAACTTACCTCCCAGCTGATAGCATCACCCGCTACAGCTGCAAAGCCCGTGTTCCATATCCACTTGAGCACATCCATTGTTCCTTCGACACCTGCATGTTGAGGACTCGTCGTAGCAGCGTATGCCTTCTTGGCGTCTACATCCATGACATGCTCCCATTCTTTAATCACGCCGATTCGGACAAGAAGAATGTCGCCGCGTTGAAAGGTGATGTTGCATTCTTGGGCGATCTGGTGGATGTCGCTGAGTTTGATGGTGTGTAGGGAAAAGGTTGAGTAGGTGATGCCCTTCTTTTCAGCCCATGAAGCGTAGTCGATAAGAACTCCGCGACCTGTAATACAGTATTAGCCATGAAGCCAGAGCGGTTGAGGCTCTAACTGACCTGTGATTCCTTCTTGGGCCCAATGATGGATACCAATACGATCATTCTCCCTATCCAAAATCTCCTCCTTCGTCGTACCCCCATAAAACACCCTCTCCTCACTCCCCTCCTCCTTCGGCATAGAAAAATGTCTCAGTCCATCCCACTGACTACTCTGCTCTAACCTCAAGTCAACACAAATCCCAAAACATCTTCAACTCAGTACCCACGAGGATTCATAACGTAGATATCATCAAAAGCAACACCACCCAGCAGCGGCACCATCTTAAGCTCGCATGGCTGCCGGTTAAAGCACGCAAACTCAAGCTTATTCAGATCCCAACCGAGATTGACGCGGATCCCAGTCTTGATCTGTGTCTGTGTGGCTGAAGCCACCCGCTCTGGCGTCAGCAGGACGAGGCGGCCTAGACCTTCTTCTCGACTGCCTGGTTGGCCTACCCAGACGCGTTTGGGGTCGGGGAGTTCGTCCCATTGCTTTTCCATGATTGAGGGGTCCATTTTCGAAGATGTAGAGTGATTGATGCGGGAGGTTTGCAGTTGAGAAGCTCGTTTATAGCATGGTGATGGTGTACCCCTCATGCGGTTGAGCTGCATGTTCCACAAACTGACATGATCCGAGGTCTTCGAGACAAGGATCGGTTAACGGATTGCTTGGTGTCGCAAATGCATGTTTCTCAGTTACATCCGAGTGGGTAATAATATGCAGACCTGTCACAACAGGTATGCCACGCTGTCAATCCCTGCACACAACAAGCCCGTCGAAACCGGCCCGTCTCTTCCATCTCCCGGTGATCTGCATGGGCTGAGGTTACACTAGGAATGTGACTGTCAAAAGACCACGCCGATCGCAGTTCTTCCCTCTCCCCTCAGCTTAATTGACTTTCTCTTTTCTTCTTTTTAATTTCTTTTCTTTTTCGCTCCCGTATCTCGTCGAATTAGTTCACGTCGCGAAGAATGCCGCAGACCGGGAACCAGACGAGCTTGTACAACAAGCTCGTCATTACTTTTGTCGCAATTGGTGGCACTGTAAGTTTGACCCCTCCTCGTATTCACGTTTAATTACACTTCAATCTCAGTAGTCAGTGCGACATGCTTACTTTAACACACAGACGTACGGATATGCAGCGTCCATCATCGGAAGCACAATCGGCCAACCGGGCTGGTACCAGTTCTTTGATCTTCCTGCTGATGGCGAGCCGGGCTACGATACTATAACGACGCCGGCGATTGCGACAGCTAATGGATTGTTCTCTGCTGGTGGTGCGTTTGCGTGTTTGGTGCTTATGTGGGCTTGTGATTATTATGGGAGGTTAAGGAGTATCCAGTTTGGATGTGCTTTGGGGATTCTTGGTGGTGTTCTTCAATGCGCTGCGCAGAATCTTGCGTGAGTACCTACTCCATTGAACGTTGTCGCAAGGCAGGACTAACAGTTTATTAGTATGTTCCAGGCTGGACGATGGATTATGGGAATGTGCGTTGGTCTAATGGCTACCGTTACACCGATGTATCTCTCCGAGATGTCTAGTCCCCTCGCACGAGGCTGGCTTGTCGGCCATCACGCTATCTTTCTCGTCTTCGGCTACATGTTGTCCTCATGGATTGGCTTCGCAGTCTATTTCTCCAAGAATCTCGAGTTTGGCTGGCGCTTCCCATTAGCCTTTCAAGTCTTCCCTCCACTCGTTCTGCTTCTTGGTTCACCCTGGATCCCTCGTTCACCAAGATGGCTCCTGTCAAAGGGCCATCGCGAAGAAGCGTGGTCTGTTCTCGTTCGTCTTCGCAGATCAGCCAATGACCCTGAGGATCTGGTTGCAAAAGAGGAATACTACCAGATTGAGAAGCAGCTTGAGCTTGATGCTAAGAAGCTTGAGGCATATGGGGGAAATCCATGGAGAGCTGTGGTCCAGAAGAAGAGCTATCGCAAGCGTATGCTTATCGGGTTCATGACTCAGTGGGGAGCAGAGTTTGGAGGTCCTCTCATCATCGTAAGTCCCAGTCTCTCCACTCAGCATCACGACTAACAAGCGCAAGAACAACTATGCAGTCATCCTGTATACCAGTTTAGGCCAGACAGGATACATGCCGCTTCTACTCTCAGCTCTCTGGTTGACTACAGCTGGACTGATCTACAACCCTGGCGGCGCTTGGCTACATGATAAGGTCAACTCTCGTCGCAAGATGTACATGACTGGCTTCATTGGCATCGTCATCACCACTTCCATCTACTGCGCTATGATATCGCTGTACGCCGGTACAGACAACAAAGCAGGCAATGCCATTGGTGTGCTGTTCATGTTCTTGTACCTCGCCTTCCAGGGTACCTTCTGTAACACAACTATGTATCTCTACGTTTCAGAGATCTTCCCAACTGAGATCCGTTCCATCGGCATTGGATGGTCTTTGTTTGGACAGTTTGCTGGTATGTACCCTCATCTCATTACAACAGCAGCATACTGACTTGTCAAGCTACCATCATCCTTCTTCAGACAGCGCCCATCGGCTTCAATGCTGTCGGCTGGAAATATTTCCTCCTCGTCATCTGCTGGAGTGTTCTCTTCATCCCCGCCATTTACTTCTTCTGGCCTGAGACTGCTAGGCTATCTCTAGAAGAGATTGGTAAGCAGTTTGGCGATGAAGTCGCCGTGCATATCACGGATGCGACAGATGAAGAGCGCGCGGCGATTGATAGGCAGTTGATGGGCGAGATGCATGGTGACAACAAGGCGCCTGTTAACGCTGCGAATGAGATCCCATCTAGTAATAGTAGCCAGTACATCGCGACCAAGCAGTAAGCTGGCGAATGTCTGTCACATGCTATAGGGATCTGAGATATTGTGAGAAATGGATACTATTTAGATAGCATTGACACATTAGTTCATTTAGCACATGTTCTAAGAATTATGCACAGCGATACGTATGACTGCAATTAAGCACACGCATAGTTCGAAACATGACAGAAGTTCAAAAAGCGAGACATAACGTCAAACTTAGATGAGGCTCTCATGCCAAGACACAATTCCGCAACCCTTTCCTCTCCCCTGGGATTCGGCGCCGCATCGTCAACCCGAGAATGTCAGTGCTTAATCTCGCCACCTTCACAAGCACGTCAATCAGTTCATCAGCAGCTTGCCCCCGCCCAATTTTCGGAGCCATACGCGGGCAGATGTGACGAGCGCTGGGGTTACAACACTAATGCCGAGCATTCACATGTTCACCAACAGCCAAAGGAATCAGACCCTGGCAAATTGATCGACAAGCTGCATAGGGGGCTCCAGGGGTCTTAAGTGTCTCTTGTCTCAGTGCTTCTTGTGTTTCACTGCATTGTTCTCTCAGTCAGTGAGTGGCACTAGATTGCCCTTCCCCCATCAACATCCAGATTAACACCCGTAATAAACGAAGCCTCCTCACTCGCCAAAAACACAGCTGCCTTGGTAACATCCCTAATCTCCCCCATCCTCCCAAGCGGAACATTCCCCAACGCTTTCTGAACCTCCGGCGTGATCTCCTTCCCAATAAACGTAGGAAGTAGACCCGTCATAGTCGCCAAGGGACAAATGGAATTGACGCGTATTCCGTCGGGACCATATTCCGCTGCAAGACCCATGGTCGCCTGTACCTTGGCGTTAGCTTTGCGGTGATATGGATGGGCCGATGACTTACGTTTGTGATTGCTCCTTTGGATGCGTTGTACCATACTAGCCCAGGGCGAGGTCGATGAGCGCCTACGGAGGCGATGTTGATCATTGAGCCTTTTGAGCCTTGCTTTTTGACCTGGGCTGTGAAGGCGTTGCTGCCGAGGAAGACGCTCTTGACGTTGACGCTCATGACCTTGTCGAATTCTTCCTCAGTGACAAGATTGGTGCTCTGCCGCTGTTAATTTCGCCACCACAATTAAGCCTCAGTTTCGTACCTTGTTCTCGTAGCTGGTACCGGCGTTGTTGACCAGAATGTCAAGATGTCCCCAAAGCTGAACGGCCTTCTCAACGGCGCTCTGCCAGTCCGCTGCTTTGGTGACGTTCATAGTCTGAAATGCAAAGGATTCAGACGTCGCAGCGACTTTTTGGCCTGCTTCTTCGTTGATGTCGCAGATGAGGACTTTGGCGCCCTCTTCAGCGAAATGCTCAGCGATTCCTTGGCCAAAGCCAGACGCGGCGCCTGTTTTTCTATCTCAGCAGTGATCAATAATACGATGAGGGGTAGATACCTGTAACAATAGCGACTTTACCATCTAAGCGACCCATGATCAATTCCAGTGCTTTGAAACGTGCCTTGACACTGAGAAGTGACTGAAGCGATGTGATACATATACTTGCCCCTCACGTTTGTTGTTCTCGAGAATTGATCCCCTTCCACGATGGGTAACCTACAGAAGGTGCAGATCTTAACCGTGTACGGCAGGTGGCTTGAACTCTGTGCATCTGCAGCGATGAGCCGACTCGCTGATTGTGTTGGTGGACGAGAAGCGGGGAATCTTGCTATGACCATTACTAACCGAGTTCTTACGTGCATACCCTGAAGGTAAAGTATATGATGAGAGTAACCAACAGCTTTCATCGAACTTGTCCCATTTCACTAAAGATTTTCTTTGACCATTGAGAAGACAAAAGAAACAGTTACTCAGGCCGTTTGACTCATCTCCCTCGCTACCGATAGTCGCTATTGTCGAACCTCCCCTAGTAAGCGTAAAGCAAGATGGCTTATTCGTTACCGTTCAAAGTACGCATCGAACAATGAGATAGGTGTAATCAACTGACTGTCTGAAGCTCAATCGCCCTGATCTTCTCATCACCGATTCTTACATCCAAGGTCAAACCAAGTCCGCCTCGTCCGGCTCAACCTTTGACGTACTCGGTAAGCCCCCTCCATATCACAATATCTCACCGGTCTGACACAGCCTCTAGATCCCGGCACCAATAAGCCATGGACAAAAGTCACCAACAACTCAGCCGATGACGTCGACGCAACCGTTCGCGTCGCACACAAGGCATTCCAATCCTTCAAGAAAACGTCCCCTCGAGCACGTGCCCAATGGCTTCTCAAATGGGACGCCCTCATCCGTGAGCACAAGGCCGATCTAGCCACGCTATTGGTGTATGAGACGGGAAAACCATACGTCGAGGCAATCGGGGAGATGGACTACTCTTTGACCTTTGTGTCATGGTTTGCAGGTGAAGCAGAGCGTATTCAAGGAACGTGCTTTGCCCCGTCTGCGCCGGACAGACGAGTCGTCACTATCAAACAGCCCCTTGGTGTAGCAGTCGCGTTGGTGCCGTGGAATTTCCCCGTTGCTATGGTTCTGAGAAAAGCTGCTGCTGCGTTGGCAGCTGGTTGTACAATGGTAGTTAAGCCATCGCCCGAAACGCCGGTGACTGCTATGGCTTTGGCCAAGTTGGCCACCGAGGCTGGGTTTCCAGATGGTGTCCTCAATGTCTTGCCGACAAGCTTGGAAAACACGCCGTCGCTTAGCGAAGCGCTTTGCAAGCATGAGCTGGTTAAAAAGGTCACCTTTACAGGATCGACTCGCGTTGGGACCCTGGTCGCGAACCACTGCAGTTCAGGTCTTAAGAAAGTGGTTCTAGAACTAGGCGGCAATTGCCCCTGTCTTATCTTCGACGACGCAGATATCGAAGCAGCTTTGCGGGAACTTGTCGGGCTCAAATGGCGTCACGCAGGTCAAGCTTGCGTCACAGTCAATCGATTCCTTGTGCAGTCTGGGGTATACGACAAGTTTCTCCAGCGCTTCGTTGAAGAGACTGCCAAGTATGTCATCGGCCACGGCGCTGCAGAGGGAACTACCCTCGGACCTGTGACTAAACCTGAGAGTTTGGATCGAGCTGAGCGGCTTATTAAAGATGCTGTTTCGAAAGGTGCGAGAATTGTCACTGGAGGTAATCGTGTTTCTCCCAAGGGAGGTGAAGGCGGATATTTCTTTGAGCCGACGATTCTCGCTGATATGTCGCATGATACTCTGATCTCATGCGAAGAATGTTTTGCGCCGATTGCGGCTTTTTATAAGTTTGAGACGGAGGAGGAGGCTGTTCAGGCGGCTAATGATACGCCGATGGGGCTTGCGAGCTATGCGTTTACCAAGAACGCGGATCGGATTTGGCGGATGCTTGAGAACCTTGAGGCTGGAATGATTGCGCTGAACACTGGTAAGTGAAGGTCTTGCAAGTTGATGACATACGCTGACGAGATATTAGGCAATTCTTCTGCGGCGGAGTCGCCGTTCGGAGGGATCAAGATGTCAGGCTATGGAAAGGAAGCTGGAAAGGACGTGGCTGTGAGCGAGTACATGATCTCCAAGACGGCTACTATTACAGTCGATGGACTTGTTTAGATGCTCAACCTTACTCTGTATTGGAGACTGGCGATGTCTGAAATTTGTTCACCTAGTGAGCAGGATGGTGGCAATTGTCAGACCAAAGGATTTTTGACCATCTATTTACAACAACGTGGTACTCATGGACCAATGACGATGGAAACTTGGTAGTACTATGACAGGGTTCAGGGGACGAGAAGTGACATTCTCAGTGGCAGTGAGATGAGGAGATTAACTTGATACGGACTAGAGCTGACATGACACGGAAATCCGTATGCTCCTCTGGCACAGACCGAATAATTTCTTTTCGTGAACCCCATCTTCTTCCACTATTTCGATTTCTTTTTCTACTATTGAGCAGTTTCTGAATTTGGTGATCAAAATGGAGATAATACCCGTTTCATGGAGTGACCAGCCCAACCCCATCCCCAATCTCCGCACCAGAACCTTCTTCATAACAGATCATCCCCTCGATGAGCAAATCCTCAAAGACGGTCTAGATAATCTGATCAGAAACCACTGGCGGAAATTAGGCGCGCGTGTTTTCCCGTCTCACGGCGATACGCGCCTGGAGTACCATTTACCGCATGTTTTCCCAGATGACTATGAGCTCTTCAAATGGTCGTCCGCCAGCGCTGGGTATTCATACGGTGAGACTTATGAATTATCCAAGATTCTACATCCAGGCGATGGTGTAGCCTTTTTACCAAATATGGAAATCATAGATGCGCGGTTGAGACCTCAGGATTGGCCATATGAGCGAAAAGACGAGCCGCCTGATTCGCCGTTGCTATATGTCCACTTGACCAAGTTTTCAGATGGGGCGGTTCTTGCTATGAGTCTACCGCACGTCTTTGCTGATCAAGGCGGCTTAGCCAACATCGTCAAAGCATGGCTTACTGTCATTGAGGGGAAGGTACCTCCGGAGATGACGGGGTACAAGGATGATGTGCTGGGAAGTGAGAAGCTCTCCAACGTTGAGGTCAAGCAGAACGAACGGGTTGGACGGATGCGCATCCGGAGCAAAAAGGACCAGGCGTTGGTGATTGGAAGAATTGCTCTTGACTTGTTGAAGGACAAAGAGGAGTCTAGACTCGTTTTTCTACCAATACAGGTGGTACAGAATTTGAGAGACAAGGCGAGAGAGCGTTTGGATGGTAAGCACGCTTTGGCGGGTGAGATCAGCAACGGTGATATCATCACCGCAATCTTCACAAAGGTAGGTTATCAACGATTCAAGGGCAAGTCTGCCATGCTGAAGACGTCGAATAGCTTGCCAGAATCGATATTAAGTCCAAGTACGATGTATCACTTTCTTCAACCATCAACTGTAAGTCCACCTCACCATTAAAGACATCATCTAACGAATCAGTACGAGATCGCATCCCCGAACTTCAAGGGGAGAAAGGCGACGGCTTTGTCCACAACGCCGTGCACTATGCAACATCGAACTTCGCAATCAAGCCCTCAACAGAGCTAGACGAGATTGCGCTCCAGCACCGGATAGCCGTGACGAAAGCCCTAGAGGAATCGGATATCAGAGCGGGTGTCAAGACCCTCCGAGAGCTTGCTAAGGCAAACCAAGTCATGCTGATCTGTGAACCCCATCATAAACTCTACAGCTCTTCAAACTGGGGTGGTTCATGGCAGGGCATTGACTTTACAAAAGCAGCACCGAAGTCATATGACTTGTCGAGCCGTAGGAAAGAGATGGTGGTCCTTGGACAGAGCAAGGCACTTAAAGCACCGCTGAGATGTAAGTACACTGCCATATGAGTTGGAAGATACTGACTGGTTCATAGATCGGGTTGCGATCATGTGTCGGACGAGTGAAGGATTTTGGTGTGATTTTGCAGCTCCAGTCAAGACCATGGCTTTGGTCGAGAAGTTCTTTAAGTGGGATCCTTCATTGGGAATTCTGTTGGAGGAGATGGAATCTTACGGCACTTCCCAGAATCGACGAGCGCGCAAGTAGTGTGGCCATCGCATAATCCCGTTGCCAATCGTTGTCATTCTTGTCCTGTAAGTAGAATAGTGCTTTTGGCAATTACAATAACTAACCACTTAGGCAACATTTCTTTTCTCAGTCTAAGGGAAAATAACCGAAGAATACTTTTGACAAGCTAAAGCTACTTATATTTATATTACCTTATGTTAGTCCAACAGTGCAGTTTAGGGGTCAATGCATGAAGTTGAAACGGAAATAGTGCCAATTTATTAATAAAAGTGAGGAAAGAACGTGCTAATCACTGGTCGTATATAAGTCACATATTGTCATCTCCCAAGCCCTTCGGCAGCCTCATCTATCCTGTATCAGCCGCTGGCATCCCTAACCACATCCATAAAGTCTCCTCTCGAGCCCAACGCAATTTCTCTCTCCTGAGAAGATCATTTCCTCCGCAAGCTCCTATATAAAAATGTAAGCATCAGCTCACTCGTCGTCGTTGAATGACGTAACCGAAGATAACATCAGTCCTCCTTTGTCGGCGTATAAATTACGGCTCAAGGTAATGTGATTCAATTGTGCCTTGGAATTATGGTGATAGGATAGTTAGACTTTTATTATCTTACCTTTTTCTACATTATATGCCAGCATTGCCTTGGTAATTATTTTGGGCTTTTCTGAGTGGCGGGGAAGTCGTCCGGCTCGTGAGAAACCCTTGGGGCGGCGTGTCCTATTCTGGATCATCATGCATATTTGGCCACAATCAATGCCCCTAAAAGTCTTACTTATTGCACTGACAGACCTGGGAATTTGAGCTCCTCAGTTTACAAGACTTGGTAAGCATAAAATGGTACATGAAGTCCAGAGGTCCTGTCAATGGCGATGTAGACAGCTGGTTAAATTACTGAAATTTACTCAAGGTACTTGTGTTCCTCAGTCGTCATCTTATTACAATCGAGGAGGACAAAGTCCAGTAGGATTGCCTGTTAGTTGGTGTGTTTCTTAACGGCAGGATCATATGCCCGGCAGGGAAAATGAGGCCACTCTTGCAGCCAACTGCATTTATGTACAGCCAAAAGTGTTTATGCAGTCAAGAAGTATTCACGTTCCCCTTGCCAACCAAACTCTCAATAACAAGGGTGCAGCTAACAGATCTGGAGTTTCCGACATTCTGCGGAGTTATCAACGTAGGCCATATCATCGCTGCCAGTCGAACATCAGCACTACTCACTTGACTGCTCTTCTTCTGGATACACCCAGGCTGTTAAATTACTTACGGCGACAAACTTGGATTCGTCGATGTACTTCATACAGGACATTCCTAGATCCGAAGGGATCCTGTTTGACCAACATACCACAGGTCCTTTCTGAAAGCCAAGGTGTTGGTCCTCGCATCACCGCCGCGTGATACATGCCGCCAAGTGCGGCCCAGAAGAGCAGGCATGCAGGCATTCAGAGGAAGGTAGGAAGGACCTTTTGCCTTCTACCATTTATCAAGCAGGTCCTTACCTAGGTAGTCCTAGACGACCATATTTTGGGTGGCTTTGTTGTTCGTCGACAGAAGATCTGCAAAGCCTGAACACGGCGATGTTGGGGTCAAAGCTGTATGAAGCAATCAGGTTGTCGCAAAGGAGCAGTTGGCATTGAAGATACCTCAGACACGGGTTGCCATTATGCATCGCTCGAAGCGAAGTGCCAATTGAAGTTATGATCACCGGGGTGATGGCGCCGTCATGGAAGAGGACCGTGTTATTTATCATGCTACCAAGCATACGCTACCTCTCTTCACATATTCGGTGCCGTCTTCCTGCAGTCTCCTCAGGCGGCAAAGATCATCCCTGAATCCCACCTGACGCGTAATAGGTGATAGTCATGAGAACATCCTAATGATATCGTAGAAAGAAACGGAGATCAGAAGATCTCAATGATCTCTACCGTCTTCGTTCAGGCTCATATCATTGTGAATCAGCTTAGGTAAGGCATTGAGCTGAGCTATAAAGCCCGGAGGTCGTCCTCCAATGTCCAGAAACAATTCCCCTCACTCCTCAATCCTCACTGCCACTCAAAGATAATCTATCACTTCTAAAACCCTTCCTGTTCATCTAAACCTGAGTATCTACTCAACCAACAAAAACAATTCACCATGCTGCGATTCCCAGACCCATACTGAGACCACAAAGCCCACCATGCTTTTTTGGGAAGGCTCAAACATTGGCTAGTCCCCCATACCACAAGCTATTTGCACCATTAATGACACTCAAATAGTGCGGTGGTTCCAGTTACCGTGTTACGCTGGAAAACATCACTCAGATGTTCCCCACTCTGAAGGTCTTGCCTCGCCCAGAGCCAGCTGAGGGCAGTTCCGAGGACCACAAACGTTGGCTTGAGGAGTCCGAGAAATGGACATCCCTGCGATGCAAATGTGGTCGCGGCTACTTCTGTCGTGAACATGGGGACTGGATCTCCGGTAATGATGTTGGCGCAGGCAAGGCTGTTACTGGCGACCAGCAGCAGCCTGGGTCTTGTCCCAGCTATCACTATGATGGTGAGAGCAAGTCGCCTATTTTTTGGTACAATACTAATCATGATCAGACTCTGAGCGAGAGATATATGTTGGTCAGCGCGATGGGGGCCAAATGGCGAGTGTCTAGACCCTTGCATTTGTGACCAGGAGCTGGGAGTCTTACCGGGGACGAAGCGAGAGGGCAATGTTGTACTTAGGTTAAGCAGCCTGGATACGGAATCTAGCGGCGGGTTGACGGGCAGTATCATAGCGCAATACGATATACGAAGCAAAG
The DNA here is from genome assembly GCA_001262555.1 of Fusarium nygamai. Lineage (NCBI taxonomy): Eukaryota > Fungi > Ascomycota > Sordariomycetes > Hypocreales > Nectriaceae > Fusarium > Fusarium nygamai. The sequence continues at coordinate 2,865,959 of LBNR01000006.1, forward strand.
TTTCAACTGATTGAAGTGAGGCAAATAAAAGAGGGGGCAACGGGCGAAGTCGATTATTAGATTAGTCAAGTCGGTGACAGATCAAGAACAGTTGGTCTAGTAGCCCCTATTATATCAGGAGAGAATCTTGGCAGTGCTTATATTCTTGCAGCCAGAGTTCATGCTCCTCCCTATCGGCAGAATTTGGCTCGGGCCTTGGTGTCACATTTGCTTGAGGAAACCTGTCGCAAGCATTCGTCGCACTGATGAGAAGACAACTTGGCCCACCGCACACTGTTATGCAGGTCAGTCGTAGATACAGCGTGAAAAGAAGGTTATGGTAGAGATCTACTCACTGTTTTCAGTGCTTAGGAGTATAGATATCCTGAAACAGCAAATAATATATATATGGCTGAGATGGAAGGGGAAACGCTAAGAAATCGAGGCCCGGTGCTGGAATTGGAGGATTGCGTTGGTGATACTGGCGTGATGAGGCGACATTACTAGGCCCTCAACAGTGAGCAATCTAATTGTTTTTTGTGGCAGGTAATTGTCCAGAATGAGAAGCATGTCAGCCCACCACCCACTGTGCCCGAGGGGTCACACAAGACGTGGCTCACGTGTACAGTATTGGCTGTGTGATTTACATCTCAGACTCCTTGCGTTATTTTAATAATCTGCGGTTGCGCCTTGTCACGATGATCTGTAATTAAGCTGCTTGTAGTCTGTAGAGCTTTAGCCTTTAATATTAAGTTATAAGGAACTATTCTTTATTAATATTAAACTGACTCTAAGACTTATATTATTTCTTAGAACTATATTAATAGAATATCTTATTAAACTAAGTAAATAATCAGGACTTTTTTATACTTACTATATATTGATATAAATTCGAAACTTGCCCCTACCTAACAGTGTAGCCTTTGCCTTATCATTAGTGCCTCTTAAACTCTACCTATAGCCCTCCCCCAAGACTCTTGAATAACTCCCCAATACCTCTCAGGATCCTTCTTCATATGCTCAACATGTCCACTCTCAAAGACCAGCCCCTCACTAGGATATCCAGCTTCACGTGAGACCGCCATATATCCTTCAATATGCTGCCACGGAATAAGGAAGTCTCCCTTTCCGTACAAGAACAGCCTTGTGCTCTTTTTGCTCTCCCACTTCTCATCGGTGAAGATCCTATGACTAAATTTGGGCGCAGATTCTCTTCCTGCAAGATAGTCAAATACATGGATCAGGACAAAGAACCAGGCGCACAGCACTTGTGCTATGATGAATGGCAAGTGAAGCTTTGCTGCTAGTCCGAGAGCCATGGCGTGAGAGAATCGCTTGAGGTTATCCCACGTGAGATGGGGAGTTCCAGGCGTAGAGTCATATACCGTCAGTGTATGGGGCATCGGTCGGTTGTAGGTCTCCTTGTAGGCATTCAAGGTTGCCGAGTAGTTGATAGTTCCAGAATTAGACATAGTGTGGAACAAGACTGAGCCGTCTGATGCATCGTTGGGGAAAACCTCATGTATAACCGGAAGCATGGCCTCTGTGCGCTGGGTCACATGATCGGTGAAGCCCTTGTAGATAGGCGACAGGACCGCGACTTGCTTCGCATGGGGGTATAGCTGTCGATAGCCATTGGCGAATTTTGAAATGTTTTTCGGATGTGCATCGCCCCAGCCGTAGATGACGACAGTGCGGGGATGTTCAGGGTTTGGATCAGTGCCTGTCTCCGTCTCACCGGGACAAACGGATACTCTGTCTGATATGGCAATGAAGCCTGGAATAGTACTTCGCCGTGGAAATTTGCTCATGATAATTTCGGACTCCAAGATAATTGACGGAGGTCGTTGAAAAGAAGGGAATATCAAGACACCGCCATGTTATATATCACGTTTCCTGGAGGGTGGCTGAATAAGCTTATTGTTTCCGCGGAGAGCATGGATTGGTGGAGAGGGAACAGGATTAGGCTAATGTGACAGGCGCTCTCACGTCAGATTGATTGATGCGTTTTGATTGACGATTTGGTGAGGCACAGTAGCTCTAGATAGGTTTGTGACGCGGAACAGTAAGCGCTATAGTCTCGGCTTATGTCGCAACAGTCTTCGAGATCCTATCACGCCTGACCTTTAGCAGGCTTCCGCAAACTTACATTGATAGTTTGCCCAGGACAAAAATTACTGGGTGTACTGCTTATGGTCCAAGGCGAGTGATGTTTCCATTGAGGCCATGCGTTGGGAACCGATCACTTGTCTTGCGGGACGAATGTGTTACATTACTCATTATATTATTGTTACACAGTAGTGAATATAGGCGCTAGCTAATCATGAAATGTTTGTGTACTCCGACATAAAAAAAACTCATACCATTCGCTCTTGATCTGAGGTGGACGCCTGGTCATGGGTTTCTGTAAAAACAACCTTAGTTTCAACCTTCTTCATAATTCCGTTTTCCCAGTCGGATCTCCTTCGGTAGTTGTCATCCCGTGACATATCATCCAGTCGGACATGGCCTGTGCGACTCGCCGTGACAAACGTAGTCATCCGACCGCTGACCAACTCATCACGAACTCTCTGTCGACCCCCATCGCTCGGTCGAGCGTCTTGCTCCCTTGAACTCTTGACTATGTGGCCGAGAAGAGAAGCGACGTTCATTTCAATGTATAGTTTGAGGAGGTAGACGAGTTGATGGAACTGGACATAGCTAATAGCTGTTAGATATGATGTAACGTAGATGTAGGGAATACTGACACAACAGGACTGGGGAGGAATGTAGCTCCCATCAACACGCAATCCAGCGACACTGATATAATAACCATAACGACGTTGAAGTGGAACAACTCAGTATACTTCGTCAATCCGCAAGCGATGAGTCGCGACCGAACTAGGTATATGAAGTAGAGGTTTAGCGCTAGATCGACGATCAGGAAGACTGCCTTTTCGGTCCGGTCCCAGACGATGTTAATTTCTTCGTATAGGTGGGAGATCTGTAAACGAGCTGGTACCCAGATGCAGAAACCGCTGATGTTGATCAAGCTGGCGATCACTGCAACTCCCCACTTGACTCTGTTGATGTTCGTTTTGTTACCGAGGAGGAGGGATATTCGGTTGATGATGATCTGGAGGGTGAATTGGATCTGCATACTCCAGAAGACAACTGCGAAGACGTAAGTATAAGTCGAAGACTGAGGAGAGGGCGACGTACTGATAAAGAAAAAGACCCAGAAGCTGAAGAGCGGTATTGAGTCAGTACGCTTCGAGAGAAGAGGATAGAGGAGGTGCTGACCTTGGGGGAGTGAAGCCTCGTAGCCAGCAGTAGGTGATGATACCCATACAATTGCATCCAATCCAATCGAGCCAGCACATAATGATGTATGCACTGAAGAGCCTTTTTCTCTGATACGCCTGCATCGTCTGCTTGATAGCCATGCCAGCAGTGAACATTGACGCGCCCATGCTGAAGCCGAAGATGAGACTGACAATGTTCATCTCCAGATCATTTGGAGTCTCGGACTTGTACCACGGGGGAATCAAAAAGCCCGCCATGGCTGGAGTGTAGTATGGAACGAGTACTAAATTTCGGTATGTCGAGTGTCACAAGAAATGCAGAAACGATGCCAAGAGCGGATCCAAGATATAATAACTTGTAAAGACAGTTCAATACGAAAATTGACAGAACTTGTTCCCCTGTTTTGGGCATTCCATCCATGATATGCAAAACCAAGGGGCGGGGAGGGCCGCGGGTTCTTGGAAACTACCGCTAGCTTCGATCTCGACCACGAGTCAGTGCCCAACACCCACTAACGGTTCAATTTAATGCATGAAGATCACAACCCCAAAGCCATAGCGCCGGCCGCGATCATAGCGCATTGAGCAGTGAAGCAGTCGATCTTGCGACCCAAAAGTCGCAGATTCAATGCTAAAGGACCCGGGCTAGACGCTATCCGTCTGACGCCACAGGGATCTTTTGAGTTAGCTAGTGTCGTGACTCGGAAAATTGTTACATTGGGATGAAAAAAGAATCGCGATAAGGTTTGGGGTATTATAGCTGAGACTTGCGCTGAGTCTGGGGAAAGAAGAGGAGTTGGTTACATTATGGCTTGCAGTGACTGTTGGCTGAGTGGTCTGGGGGAAATATGCCGTTCAATTATTGACACGAGTTCTGAGACACGGCGCAATCGGCAGTGATTGATCATTACGACGGCAGACGGACCAACAGTCAGAGCAAGCCATAATGTAACCAACTCCTCCCTCCCCAGACTTCGAATTGCGCTGGGAAGACCATGCCCCCCCGCTGGGTTGGGTTACAAATATGGCGTTTAAGTTTTTCATGGAACAAGCATGGAACCACTAAGCTAGCAGCGGCACATGTCAGCCTTAAACACCAAACACTCCAGATTGGCTGGAAGCTCCGGGGAGACCTGTTAATATCGGACCATGGCTGTTTTATGTTTTTCCGGGGTCGCGTGGGACGGATCCAATTGGTTTGGGTGGCTGGCCTGGGTTGGGGATCCATGATGTCGTAATTTATTTTCCTTGGTTTTGAGATGCTGCAATTAGGAATTAGGAGATACGAAGGACGGGAAATAGCGATCGTTGAAACAAATTGGATCAGTGTGAATGAGTACATATCAGTCTTCAATTATGGTCTGTGTTTGTGGAGGATTGCAAGCGCAGCCATCGCGTCCGTTGGCCGGCGTTGGGCTGAGATGGAACCGCGATGTTGAGCCCCGATTTAGCCCTGTCGATCAGAGTGCGGGGGAACGACTCAGGGAGATGCTGAAGATTTTTTTAATTTTAGTAACAGCGATGAATTGATCACTGCTCGATTTCTCACTCGTGATCAATCATGGGATGGCCGTCTATGTTTCATAACTGACCGACCGTTACGTTGGGCCGTTCGTCTATCCCACCAAAGCCAGTAGTCGACAAGCCACTCCAACCGTCAATAACGGCCATCATTTGCTACTCAATTATTGATTGTCAATTCTTGGTCTAAATGTATGTTGATACCAAGAATGTTTATCATTGAATGGATTGAGAGATATAATTTTGCCAAGATAAATTCTGGACTCGAGCTGATGAAACAGAAGAATCGCCTCGCATAGATTCAATTTCGGGTTCGAGTTTGAGACCTCCGGTCTCGTGATACTACAGATGGTCAGGAGACGAATCTTCAACCTCTGTCGGCGAGTATGAGATGTCCATGGCAACAAAGGTGCCTATGGCAATGCGACGGCTTGCGAGCTGAAGATTCTACATGCCAAGTTAGTGGAAAGCCTCATGCCAGAACAGCCTCCAGATCCAGCTGAATATACACATTGTCTGTTCGCATCTTCAGATCTTCAAGTGCAGCGATGTCACATATAGTAAGTGGAATCAGGGCGAAACTGAGAAGGGAATTCAGGGTTAGGAAAATGTCACAAGTTTTAACTCTCAAGGATCAGGGATTTTATAGGAATCAAATTATCATATTATTAAGGTATTACTAACAGCATACTCAACTCCTGCGTCTAGATACTACACAGTATCAACTAAAGCAAGATAGCACCAACAGCAGCGACTAGACCCATGCCAACAGCTCCGTGACCAGCAAGTCTGATGCCAGAGTTTGGCGCTGTTGTAGCCGATGCAACAGGAGTCTCAGTTCCCGATGTCGCATCCGAAGTAGCGCTGCCCGAAGATGCTTTGGTGGTACTAGTAGTAGCAGCCACCACCACGGTTGTAGCCTCAGTGCTACCAGTGGATTCAGCAGCGGTCGTCTTGGTAGTTGTCTTTGCACTAGTCGTAGACGTAGACTCATCATCATCATCGGCGCCGAATTCCTTGATATCCAACACATAAGTTCCGTTTCCACTGACTCCCTCCTGCTCAAAGCTAGCCCAGCTGGGCTTTCCATTTGTTCCCAAAGATACACAAGCCTCGCGGTACGCATTACTAGCGCAGATACTGTTTCCATCGCTTGTAACGCCGCCGCCAGCATTGGTGCACGAAACGAATAGCTGAGTGACAAGCTTGGCGGTATTATCGAAGAATTCATGCTCAGAGTTGGAGCTCAGACAAGTACGGCAGCCATCCATAGAACCGTACCAACCATCCGGGTTGGGAATGCACACACAGTCGCGTGTTTCCTCCTTAGGCCATTTAAGTTTTTGACACTTGAGCATAGCCTGGTAGATGGGCCAGCAGCCGCAGTCGTCGAGTTTGGAAGGGCTGTCGTCTGCTTCTTTGGTCTTGGACCAGCCGTTGGGGCTTGCGGAGGTGAAGCCAGAGATGGCGACGAGTGTGGCGAGAGTTGAGAAATGCATGGTGGAGTAGTTGGGTGTAAACGAATGACGATGATTTGGAACGAGTGACGTGAAGAGGAGTTTGTAGAGGTAAAGGGAATGCGAGATGATGGGCATCGTGAGAGTTTAAAATGTGATCCTTCACCGGATAAATCTCGAAGTGACTAGCGCTGCCAGCTGTAATTTCCGGGTTTAGGCGCCAGCATCCATAATTCGCCCGGCTGCCTTCCGTGAGATCTTGGCGTGATGAATGGCACGATCGGTAAAAGAGGCTGCAAGCCCATTGAGCTTATCTTCACTGATTCACGATACTAAAATACTCTTTTCTAACATGGTGGTATATTCGTCTGATCATATGCCTCGATATCGCCATGAATATCACAGCCGTAGAATGTCAATCGAGTCACTTCATGCATAAAGGGGATTTTCGCCAAGGAGAAGTCATTCCCCAGATGGAAATCCCCGAGACAAGGGTGTAAGTGGATGTCCACACCGTCTTTGGCGAGATACTTATGCACTAACAGCTTATCGCGCAAAACAAGCTGACTGACGATATAGATATGTGTTCTCGCTTAGAGGGATTGACCGTGATTGGCCACAATGCATCCGAAATCACAAGGATTCTAGCCTTGTGGATGCCGTCGGTTACCAGCGATTTTTGAGGCGTGACTCTTGGCTTGGCAGTGACAGTCGCGGAAACAACGGCATCACTTTTATTATTGCCAAGTTGATTGAACAGAACTGGCATACTGAAGGTCTATCCCGCATGTTGGCACACAGACAATGCAATTTTGTGGATTTATGGGTAAACTTGACATGTGTTTTGTACTTGGCTTAGGTGACCACTACCTGACTTACCCTGAACTGCCATTAACGAGTGGACGAGCTTTGTCACTCGGTAACAGTCTGTTATATTCGCACAATTTAATATCTAAAAACTGGCGTCACGGCCGTATATATCTTCCACAAATAATACCCAGGGTGCCCGTCAGGCTCTCTGAAATCCGATCTTGCTGCCTAAAACACAGCACTCTTCCGAGTCAACATCTCATAGTTCTCTCCACTTTTGGTTCATCGAAGGAACTCGACAAATGCGGACTGCATTAACACCCCCCCGCGTAACTTTTCTTTTCAAGGTATGACTTTCGTCCTGCCTAGCAATTACCTATAATATCAGTGATTTAATAAATCCTCAAGGGCTATTCTTCCTTTACCAACCTCGTTAGTCTTCTAACAATTTTCCTCCTTGAGAATGTCATATTATTCAGTCTATCTCGTCGAATCCATAGGCATGCCACGAAACCACCATGCAATCTTCATCAAGACCGGCGACAAGGAGGAGGGAACCATCTTCAACGTCACGGGGAATGCAATGAACGGGTTCAATCTCGAAATAAGGGAGACCTCTCAAAGTCCCAGGTTGGAAGCAACTTTCGTGTCATGGGCAGAGATAGGAGTGATTGTAAGCAATGATTTGCCTCGCGTTAAGGCAATCTGCGAAGCAAATCCTCCGCCAGGAAAGCAGTATGATGGTCTGAAAAGGATCGACCCTGCGAAACCTCTGCGGCGATGCCAGGAATGGACTAGGGAAACAATTGAGCAGCTGCGAGAGCAAGGTGTTCTTTTACACCGCAACTAGAAGCTGCACAAGGTTCAGTTACTTGAAACTGAACCTCAATTTGATCTTGCCACTCTCAGTAAGCGATCTAGTGTGACTCTTGAGGGAAGTCATCCAGTGGCGTTAACAGGCAATAATCATACAGTAGAGAGTAGTGCAGGTCTTGATATCGGAAGCAGGCAGCATATATAAGCCGTCGTGGGCATATATATTGTAATGGGAACTTTCAGGTACCGTGACCAGTTCAACTATCTTAACACCTAGCAAGATCAACCAAAGTGTGACAGTCTAAGTAAAAGAACTGATACCAGTACTGCTTTACAGTTTCTCCATATTCCCCTTCTTGTAGCTCCATCGAAGGACACCTGCCAGGCCCGGGAGAAGAGCGGTCACAGTATCAACCTATGCAACAGAAGCAACTAGGTCCTGAGTGTCCGAGAACTGAACACCCTTGAAAGTCGAGGTCTGACCGCTCGGGAAGCTGTATGTCGCCCTGTTGGATAGAGGAATGTTCAGCCCTCCAGTTGACACAAGAGCGTCGCCCGGACTTTGCATGTCTCCCATAAACGCATCGGAATCAGTAAAGAAAGCCTGGATATTATCCGCAGTGGCAGTCGAATTGTTCGTCGTCTGAGAGTCGAGACCTGCGCTCAGGATGCCACTCTCGTCAACAGTGAGGGTATATGTGTCAACAATGGTTTTGTCAACCGCATTCCCGCTACTTGCGGTGAAGTGCTTTTTCATGTCGTAGTTGATGACTAAATGCTGGGTAATGACAATAGATGCACCGCCATTGGCATTGGTGAACTGGATGTTCATGTTGTAGGTTGTGCCAATCATAAAGTAACCGATGTTGTTGTTGATGCCCGCCCCATCGTGGTCCTGGTTGCTGTAGCTGTAGGATAATACTGTTTCGCCAGCCGCTTGACTCAAATTGGGTTGACCGCCAGGTCTAATGGCAAAACTCATGTCGCAGTTCATCTGATGATAAACTTCGCAGTGGGCTTCTACCTGGAAGCAAACGCTTGGGATGTAGTTCTGCAGGCTTTGGGCGTAGAAGTCCCGCAAGTTGTCACAATTGATGGCAATGGTCCCATTTTGGTTATTCCAGACTAGGGAAGCCGACATGATTGAAGTGAATATGGTTGGTGGAAAGGGGAAAGCTGAGATTGAATGGTTGACGGAATTCAAGTCGGGGTTCTTTAGTCAAGGCTTGCGGTAACAAAGCCATCGAAGTAAAGAGAAATAAGACATATTATATACGTGAGTTGAGGATACTCCCTTGTCGATGTTCAAACTAAAGGAGCGTCCAAAAATGGTCGCTTGTCTCACGAGAAAGGTCTAGATCGTAGGCCAGCCAGCCACTTTGGAAATGGTTGAGAGTCTGGAATATTCTGTCCTCGAATAGCTTAGCCACAAGAACTAGCGTCCAAGAGTATATTGATGCAAAGCGATTTACAACTTCAATAATACATACACATGACTTCTTATAAAATAGATACTTTGTATTTAGGCAATTGTTACCGATAAGACTTATCTGATCAGTTCTTAACCGTCTTTGTAGACATTGAGCATAGCTTCAAAAACACACGATAGAACTACGATCTGCTAGTGATGCATCTCGAAGCCACAACCCTGTCGTTTGGCCACTTGCTTGCAGGATAGTATAAGCTATTGCTGCAAGCTTCAATAGTCTGGAGCGCTTGCTTTCCTTAACTGAGACATAGAGTTCCAGCTTAACTTGAAGAAATCATGCGCGTCCTATCGCGTCAATGCTCAATACCATACCTTGGCACGTGTCTAAGCGTGTCGTGAATTGAGCCACCAAGTACTCGTAATGCCCTCAGCCACATTTAGAAACGAATAAGTCAAGTCAAAACATTGTGCAACCCCACATTGACTCAATTATTCTCCGTATGGGGTAGTATCCAGTACCGATGTAACAAAGACGGGGAATTGATGACGATCGGACCAAATTATTCGAAATATACGAATACCGATTCTGACAGCCTGGAAGGATGATGGGGCAGTGTGCTGATCTTTCAGGCGGTTCTGTGATCAGCATCAAAGGAAGCGGGTCGATTACTTGTTGTAGTATCTCTTTCGAGCGGTGTATGTAAGTTGGATCTGAACCCTAGATATCGTGATAACTTCGAGGTGACTTGGATCTCGGTATGCTCAATTTGGTATACCAAAAGGTCGGATACGACCTTGAAGGGTCATTGCTCTGTGGGAAGAAAAGCTATAAAGCGCACCGACGTCGCCGCCTTCTGGCTTGATATCAATAACCATTCAAACACAACTTCATTTAACAAGTCTCCAAACAACCAAACTCAACCCAAAATGTCTTTCAAAGCCCTCTTTCTCACTGCTGCAATGGCCAGCTCCGCCCTCGCCGCCAACAACCTCAACTTCATCTACTCCCGCGGTGACTTCGCAACCGGCGGCCCAGGCGGCACCCAAACCGGCCACACCAGCGGACTGACCATCACCGACAACACGGGCAAGGAGCTCTACAGCGAGTCCTACCCGGGCAATGCATCTCCCTGCGCCAACCCCAACATGGAGCTCAAGATCAAGTCGTCTTGCTGGGAGGGAGAGTTTTCCTTCAACTGTGCTGCAAGTGCCTTTGGAAGAATTAATGGCTGTGAAGTCAAGGCTGGCGATAATAAATTCCCTGGTAAGGTTGACTCGGATGAGAATTTTACGGGGATTTCGGTTTCGGTTCAGGATGTTTGTGGTGGTGGGTTTGCGACTGGTGGGGATTGTGGGGAGGGAGCTACTTTTGAGATTGCCTCTCATAACCCTTAAGGGCAGACGTGCTCACGACTGGGTTCTAGTGCCTAGGAACTCTTTGACTTCTTATCGGGTTAAGGGAATAGAAGTGGGTAAGGGTATGTACAAAAGGTCATAGGATAAGGAAGCGCTTGGGCTCGCAATAAGATCAATAAAAGTAAACGATGTCCATTGTTCGAACAGATTTCGTCATGGTAGATGCTCTCCTAAGCCCCTTTGACACAGGTTTCGATTTATTTCCGCTGGGATCTGGCGTCAAGGTCTTCCATCTCTCGCTCCATGTTTCTCTCCAAAGCATCCCAAGCCGCATGTGGTAAGTTTCCATGGATACTCCAGCCACCTCTAGCATCGTCAATGACTCTTAGCACAACAGGCTCCATAGTTAATTGCACTGGTCTCTCTACTGACACTCCCTCTCCAAAATTCGGATTCGAGAGTCCGAGATTCACAAAAGATGTGATGAGGCATCGCTGATTGCTGAGCTTCACTTCCGGAATGGCAATGCGGCCTGCGTTACCGCAATTCATCCTGAAACCCAGGAACGTAGAGACGTAGTCTGGATCTTTGAACTTCTCTACAGAACGGCGAGTTGCTAGCGCCAGATCTTCAAGCGACGTATTCTGAAGTGCGCTAGATTGAACACTCGGCATGACGGCCAGGCCTAGAACGTTGCCCGATACACTGGACGAGATGAGATGATGCTTGCCACGCAGATTCACAGCTCGAGATAAGGTCGTAGCTGTTCTTGGTTGGTAAATTCCGCATGTTGCCTATCATTGTGTTAGCCTGTTCGCTTCGGATGGATACAATGGAAGCAGTGAATCTAGCGGATGACTATCCTACCTTGTAAAACCAGCTGGCAACTATGTCATTTCTCGAGAGTACTACTCCTGGCCCAGCGTTTGACCTTACCCGCGCAACCAGCCCCGCAACAAGCTTTGGGGGCAAGTACGCCGTTCCAAATGTGCGCGGATAACGAAGACTATAAATTTTAGAGAGAAGTTTCAACTTCAATCCACCCCAAAGAGTGACAGCCGCCCACCCTGGGAGTGAGGAGGGAGAATTTGTCTGAAGGGTACTGATCAATTCATTCAAGTTAGGTCTGTCCCTTAGTTCCTCAAGCTCCGGTCGATGGCTATTCGGATCGTGCGTGCGCATGTGAATATCCTTCGCGAGAAGGCATTCCCACTCGGCAACTATCAGCTTCAGGGCGGGTGCATCGAGTACGACATGCTGCCATGCGACGCACATCAAAGTTAGATCTTTGGCCATCACAAAATGCAGATGCATCAACCGCTCATTCTGGGTTACACACTGGTGGGCTGTTTTCGTGAAGGCTGCTAGAGGCTGTAAGCAGGGGACCTTGCGAGGGTCGAATCGTTTAACAGAAGGAGACATCGAACCACGAGGAATGTAGTTAGGAAGAATCTCATGCAGGGATCGATCTGGTGCTTTGAAAGTAGTGACCCTAAAGGGATCAGACCGTTCTTGCGACGCTTCGGGGATGTCGATTTTAAACTTTAGCCGAAAAGTATCAGCGTCTGAGAGAAGTGAACATGGACATGAAATGGGAATCAAGAATGGATGAGGATTCTTACACGTTTGTCTCTCCATGCCAGGCGCCCGCTCAGCCACGGCGCTTTACGAAGAACTGACAGTTTGAGTGTGTTGCTCATCCGTTCGATATTTACATCTCCCCTGAGCGCCCATCCAAGAATCGGCGTCATGTTCTGATAAAGCTAGCAGTCACTTAGAATCTACTACTGAACAAGTTTGAACGGCTTCATGAGTAGACATACCGGCTCGCAGTCCCATACGGTCAAAGGGTGTGTATTCTTTTCGCTATCAGTTGCTTGTCCATAGTACCTCCTGCTGTGGTGAAAACGACTTTAAACTCTGTCAGAATCTCTCATCCTTGAGGGTTTCACCTCGGAAGCATGATGCATACTTATTTCCAGGCTAGTCACTTACCGTTCTTGTGTTGTTTTAATTGTTTGTAGAACAGATGAGCGGCAGCGTGTTTTGAAAAGGAGGAACAACATGATCAAGTTAAACAAATTCGACGATCCTTCGTTGGATAGATTCTTTTGATAGCGCTGCAATAACGATTGTTATCCGAGTCGAGAGATCAAGATAAGATAACAAGTACAGTTGTAGAGCATGAATGCGAGTTGCCTTGAGAAAGAACACCTTTCAGGATGAGAGGGAATGTTGTGGCTTGAAATGGTTACGCTTATTTGTCATGTCAGATCCGAGAAGTAGTGTTCCCTATATAACTTGTGATAGGACAGGGGCTGGAAACCGTGATCTAAACGAAGTAGTGTTTACTTTTGGAGACTAACAAGAAAAGAAAAGGCAACAGAGAATAGAGTCATGATTGAGGGGAGGAGAGATAAGCAAAAGAGTAACCTATAGCGTTTAGCCTATTGACATAAGTCACCAACTTGTAGCGAAGAGATAAGAATTTCAGAAGATGGTGCACAATCTCTGGCTGCTTGAGATCAAAATTCGAATTTCATTGGTTCACCAATGCCGATTTGTAATATTTCTATCAATATGTCAGCATTACAAAGTCTTACGTCGAGGTTCGCAAAGCATTGATTGTGGGGTCAACGTCGCGATTCATTTCTAACCCCGACAGTTATAAAGCATTGGGGAAACCTTCAAGGCTTCAAGACTGTAGTATTTACAGAGAAAAGATCACTGCTTGAAATAATCAACATGATTTATCGTATATACCAGCGTTGCGAAAAGACCAGACTCACAAGCTCAACAGAGGCCCAGAAGCAGGGTTACGATCCAGCCATTGATCGCACTCGGCACCCGCATACAACAAGCAGGCCACCGCGTTCGCCTCACTTCCCACAATTAGTTTGACGACCCAGAGTGCCCATCTAGTATAGAATTCCCCCCGTTGGCGGCAATCCAGCAGATATTCTAGCATACATGGTTAATGATCCTTCTATTAATCCTAGCTAGACAAGCCTGCAAGAAGGAGATCTCCAGTTCAAGCATACCATGTTTACCAAAATGCTACAGGGCTTTTAAAACTCTTATATTAACCGCGATCTAGAAACTGGGAGTCCTTTTGTTATATATGCTATTATTGCTAATCCCCAAGATTTGCACATGTTCATCGTGCGCAGCCAACAAATATTCTGCTTCTGATCATGCTTACGATTCTGAACTAGCACAAGAGAGGTTGCTCAACCACTTGACAACCTGGATGGCAAACAGGAGGGGACGGTAAAATTAATGTAATATATAGTCGACGAATGAATGGATGACATGGCAGGGGTAGGTCTGAAGAAATATTTATGAGAATAACTTTATAGCTCAATTGATAGCTTTTCTAACTAGTTGGGATTAGAGGATTAAATTTAAACTAAATATTTGCTATAAAAGAAAAAGATTCGAATGTTATGGCATAGCCAGACTAAACAAATTGAGCATGGACACTGATCTTATATACAGGATCGGAACAAAAATCATCAGGAAGAGTATATCCTGGCTGCACCAATATCCAACTCCCACTGCATGTCCAGAAATCCGTAATCCCACCATCTGGCCAGTTATAAACTAACTTAGTATACTGGTCTGTTTATTATACTTTCATTAAAGGTAAATACTGAAGTAAAAATAGCTTAAATAGTTAAACACGAACCCTCTTCTAATCCTACCCCAAAATGAACAAATGCTGCTAGAACTAATGGGTCTCTAATACCTCCATCTAAGCTCCGCATTGAACACACAGCATTGTGTAAAGCAATCGCCGCAGACTGTAAGTCACGATGGCCTTGTTTCCACGGAAGTCGATTGTAAAACTGAACAGCCATGCGGGCAGCTTCTTCATCAGGAATCTTCCACAGAGTTCCTACCACAGAGGCACATCCAGCTAGTAGAAACCCGTTAACTATATGTAGACTTTCATCGACTAATCCGACTTGTTTAGACGTTGCTGTGTCACAAGCCGAAAGATAAGCCAAACTGCAACCTATTTTCAAGCCCATCAATGCGCGCACAGTCAAGGGATTGGTCCTGAAGTCTGTCATCCTCAGGTAACTTTGGCCAGGGTTTGACTCGTCGCTTATACCATGGCATGCGAAATGTACCAATCGGCTTGTTGGGAGTGCCGTTATTACCTCAGCCGAGCAAGGATTAAGCATTACGCGGCTCGTCCCGTCGTATTTGAGAAGACTGTGGATTTCTTCAATCTCCTTTTCTACTGAGCGTAGTTCCACTTCTCCATCAGATCCAGTCTTGGAAACCCCCACTATCAGTGTTTTGGTGGTGCCGACAACAACTTCGTCGAGCTCGTCTGCCCGCTCCCTGGCAAGTTGTAGGCTTTTGAATGTGGGAATATATGAAGATACAACGGAATCTTGCATGCCTTCCAAGTACTCATAGTTCATAGGAGACTTCTTCTTGTAGTTTCCACAGGCGTGAAGTGGCAGCCGGCCGAGCACTCCTCCAGCTATCCACCATACTCGAGATTTGGATCCTCCAGCCTCATGGTTGCGTAGGATATTGTCACTAATTGTTTTCCCACAAGCTTCCCAAAGCCAACAAAGGAGGCCAACTACCTCCCTTCTTGCCTTTTCGCCAGTCTGCTTCTCCAGAGCCTCTCGTATCAACTTGTCCTTCTTCCTGAGCTCGGAATGCTTCAATTTGGGGAGATACAGAGAAGTTACTCGACCCATGTGCATGATAAATGCGTCAGAACGTATCTGACTGGTATTCAATGCTACGATGTAACCATCTAGTGGCTGACTTTGGAACATTTCAACCGCAGATGCTGTCTTAGGGAAATCTTCAAAGACTGTCTTGGATCTTATCTTAGCGAGAACTCTTTGGATGGACTCCTCAATGCGAGAAAGGCGTAGATGATACGGGTCAAGATCTGCGGTTGCTTGGCCTGACCCCTCAACTTCAACCGCTTTACTTCCAAGTATAGCTAGCCTCTCAGTTTGGCTGTAAGCCTCTTGGAGCTCCTTATACTCCTTTGCTAGTGATGGGTGAGCGGTGGCAAGACTTTTTAGATCGGCACGGCAATCAAGAAGAGTTCCCACGATAACACCACGCCCAGCTTCAAAGAGCTCGAGAGCCTCTTTACATCGAGTTTCGGTATTGTTCTCGATATCCATAATTGCGGCCACCGCATCTGCCGTAATATCCATAGCGTTGAACTCGGCGAGATTTCGTACTCTGTCATGCAGGTCTATATCCCTTGGCGATAGTAAAGGCAAGAGACCTGCTGCTTCTCTTAATGTCTTCGCTGCGCGCTCCCGGTCTTCACTTGTTTGGCTGACTTGAAGGAGCCAAATCCCCGCATGGTATCCTCCGATGATCCGGATTGGCAAGGAAGTCGACTTGGTCTCAAGGGCCTCCTGTGAGAATCTAATGGCGGTTCTCAAAATATCCTCTGACTGCTCACATTCTTGTTCATATTTGATTCGCCAGGCCTGAGCCAAATTCAGCAGGATACCACCCCGAAGATGTACTTTGCCCTGCACGAGTGTGAGGGCCTGGGATAGTTCATCAATGGCTTTTTGCACCTCTGTATCCTCGGGATCACCAAATTGCTTTGCCAGGATGATGCGTGCTTGAGCCAAGTTGTTGAGATAGCCTGGGTAGGCTGCACTGGAACTTCCCACCATATCCGAGGCCTTGGAAAATATTTCAACTGCCTTGCACAGTTCTTCGGGCCCATTTTCTTCGACCAAACCAGTCGAAACCTTTAACTGCAGCGATACCGCCAGGTTATTATATCGCACATGGAGTTTGGGATCATCATCAGAGGCTAGTCTGAGTGATTCTTTTCCGTGCCAGATTGCTGCGTTTACATCATTCCTCGAGTTGACCGAGCCCTGGAGCATATCGCGCCCTTGACGGCGTAACATGAATTTCTTCATGAATGCCGAACAAAGGTTTGAGTGTATCGGGCTCAAAAGGTGACATTCCCGCTCCTCGCAACTTTCAAGGCACTTTTGCAAGAGTTCGATAGCTTTCATGAGGTCTGTCTCAGTCTTCAATAAGTCGTATCTCACTATTAGGGCCATCGCCAAGTTTAGCTGATAGCCTTGCGGGATAGCTCCTTTCCTGGATCTCACGATACTGATGGCCTTAGTTAGATAGTCGATACTATCACATATGTCCTTACGGGCATCCTCTAAGCCCCCTTTCCATTCGGATCTGAGAGACAAAGCATTTCCCAAATTGATAAGACGTTTACTTCCTTCAATGGTGACAGGATAGCCTTCACGTATGGATTGGAGGCCTAACAAGGTGGCCTCATCCAGTAGATCTATTGATGCGGTTGCATGAAATTGATGGATCAGTGCGATTGCGAGGACTCCGAGGTTGCGAGGTGAAGGGGAAATCTGGCAAAGTCTTCGACCGAGTTCGACAGACCTGTCAAGTGCTGATCGAGATGAAGTCTCCTCATACTGCAGAGTTAACCCCTTGCAAAGGTTGTAAAGGGCAAGCTCTGACTCCGGCCTGTAGCTTAACGCCAGCTCAGCCGTCTCGACCGTACCCAAGACAGCATGGGGTGTCAGGGTACATTCAACATTGACAGCAGACTCATAAAGATTGCTGAGGTTGTTCAATGACCGTAAATGTTCGTTGCTGCCTGGTTGTGAGTTGGTTTTTACAGCAAAGAGATGCTTTGCGGCGGCCTCAATATCCCGGACAGGCTCTGTGTCGTCGTGATCGGCCTTTTGGCATAGTGCAGCACCCAGCAAGTTGCGGCGCTCGTTTACCCTAGGATCCCCGCTCTCTAGTCCCTCTAGTGACTCATTGTACCATTGAATCTCTTCTTTGAGAATGCTTAAATTCTCATTTCGTTCCCACTCCTTTTGTAGACAAGCGCCGAGTTGATATACTGCGTTTGAGTACTCATCGTGGGTTGCGGACAAGTTAGAAACTGCCTCTCTTGCCCAGGAGATAGCATTTTGCAAGTCGGCATGAACCTGGTATAAGCGGTATCTGTCCAAGAGACTGACGCTGAGATCCCGCGCGACTTGATGAAATTCATTAGACTCTCTTGAGATTGGCGATGAGGCGATCTTGTATCTCCAGATGATTGATTCTTCAAGTGCATACCAGTCATTTGACTTGAGAAACCTATCCTGAAGCAAGGATGCAAGAATGTCTATTCCATCACTTTTGTCATTTGGGATAGACGAGTCTTGAAGAGCGAGCATGGCAAGTCTCTGTGCATGGATGGCATCTTCTAGATCCGCCTGTAGGGAACGTGTCTCATGCTTCGCGCTGAGAGCGTCCGCCAGATCCATTAGTCTATCCGAGAAGGAGCCATCTAGGATGGGTGTATGCCGAACTGCAAGCTGTCGAAACATAATACAGCCTTTCAGGTCATCTTCCAATTTGTTCCTCTCCCATCTCTGGTACAGAGCATCTCCCATATTCATAGCCACTTTGGGTTTGAGATCCCAGTCATTTTTAGATAGATTGTAGGCATCCTTCAATTTCGAGACGCTCATATCGAGGTGTTTATTGTCATCGGTGAATGAGAAAAGTCGCAGATAGCAGTAGCCTAGTTTGTTCAAATGAACAGCGTCGTGTTCTGCTGCAGGCAGTCTTTGAAGGTCAAAAATAAGCTCTTTGAGACCTTGTCGCGAGGGATGTTCCTCGAAGAGAGCCAGTTTCTCGTCCATGGTAAGTGACATTCTGACGTGTTGGAAGAATATCTCTCTTTCTTGCGGTGTTTCTCAAGCAATTCAACCTATAAGTTGTAGTGACTCGTAGACGGAAGTCCATCCACCCATCTGGCACCGCCACCGCCACTAGGTCATACGTCTTTGAGACACCCAACTAGAGGGCGAGGTGGAATGCGCACTTTGACTGGCTTGACGTTGGTCAGATGCCACGCCAGCTGTAAATCACTTAATCGCACGAGGGCTGTAAGCCTATCTTTCGAGTTGTCAGGTGCTGACACAAATCGCCTGAAGGACAAGCACGATTGAGAGTGAAATGGTTATAGCGAGACCTAGTCCGGAAATTGTGCGATATCAAATGCTGTTTCAGAAACAACAAAGCAATAAAGAGCCAGTTACAATGTGTTCAACCTGCTGAATAATACCGCCACTGCCCACATGATTAACCATTCTGCTCACGCTAGCATGCATATAGTGGCTGGCTGATATGGCACTCTCGGAAGTTGCATAGCCATCAGACCATAAGTCGTTCGATGTCTTACATTAAGTGACGCCTGCATAATTGGCCATTCTGCTTACGCCACTATCGATAGAGTGGCTGGCTGATGTGGCATCATCAGAATTTGCACGACAATCAGATCATAAATCATCCAATATCTGACAGCTGAGTGACGCCTTGTGGATAAGATATCATATGGGCAATAAGACAGATAGCTTCCAAAAGTCACTCGCAGCCCTCAACTTGATGCGCATGAACTATAGTATCTGAACAACAACTTCTATCTCCTCAAACAACAAGAGAAATGCCTACAGTAGCGGAACAGTACGTTAAGGCGCTACGTCACTTCGACAATATGTATGCGCTATGGAACCCGAAGCCAAATACGGTCCTCAAACCAGGATATTGCGGATATTTTGATGAACAGGGTTCCTGGAATCAGATTGTTGACCTTTCAAACCAAGAAGAAGCTACGAAGTTTAACTACACTCAGGACTTACCTGAACCTGAGGAGGATGGGCTTGGGAAATGGGAGCCAGCCTGCTCAGAGAACGTCAAGTGGAGGCGGGCAGCCCTTGAAGCACCAGCGAAGTACGTTGTAACAGGGCAGTAAACCACGCCGAATGCCCAAAGCTTGCACTTCAGTGAATGACAAAATTAGGATTCCACAACTTGGCATTGAGCTCAAGATGAAACTCGAATTCTCAAAAGATGACAAGTACGGCGCATGTCTAGTCACTGGTCCGACTGTGACATGCAAGTACTTTTCAAACCGCATTACTCTTTTTGACGAATGGGCCAAAAGTAACTACAGTAGTATTTCCAGCTCTGTTCGAGATGTAAAAGACCACGGTCTCTGGATTATAACGAAAGTGTACGAGACGCCCCGATGCGCTGTTGCAGGCTGGGCAGGCCCAGCGTCGTCTTTGAGTCTCTATGCGGGAGCGGGAGCTATCTTCGGAGGCGCAATTACTCTCCAAGGAACTATAGCAGAAGAGCGGACCTCTGCATTGTGGAAATTCTTGCCGGACGATGACAGTAAATCTGATAGCGGATGGAACTCTTTTACTGGTAACATCTTCAAATCGAAGAGTGAAGTGAGTGAATACATCCCACGAACCGTTAAGTTTGCCCTTCTTCTAACACGTTCAATTTAAGAAAGCTACGCCTTATGTTGTGTTTGTTAGCGCACTGAGATACAAAAGGCTAATGCCTCCCTTCAGACCGGTAGGTTTTACACATGCCCTTGACCGCTAGTCAGTTTGACAGCTAATTGTTCCATCCTCACAGTACCAAGTTGGAAAAGCCTTCAGGGGTGAAGAAGATGAAGAAGAAGAAGTGAGCTATATTGAGGTTCTTAATAGTAATGGAGATAAAATGTGGATTGAGAGAGAAATTTGGGGTTAATAAAGATAGTTTTAATATATCTTATAAATCATATATTTTCTTAAAAAACTATTATACTAGATAATTAGTAATTTTATAAGAATATATAATACTTAGTGTCTATAGTTAATATAGGAATTTAACTTATATTATTAAAAATAATAAAAAACATTGCAATAATACGAAACCCTGCGGTTGCTCAGGACAATAGAAGTCTGATTCTCGCACATTAACCGGACTTCTGTCGAGGCGGCTCAAATCGAACATGGTCAGATTTTTGTATATCTTTGCGCCTGTTTGCCGCGACCCGGAACGTGCTACACCATTCCGACTGCTCCCCATGGTCAACCTTATGAGGTCAGGGGTGATGTGGCGTCCGGATTGATCCAGTCTCCGTGACCGGACTCCCAAATCCGCCGTCCCCACATCCTCTCGGAAGACCCGCGGGGTAGCGGGCGAGGTATATCCGAGCTGCCGTCAAATATGTATAACTAACCTCACCTCATACAACACTTGACCAAATAATTCTCCAACCAAAATACCGTCAAAATGTCTACAAGAAAAGGTCCATTCCGACTCGTCACAGTCAACACAGCACCAGAGCGCGCAAAGCGCCTCATCGGACGCTTGATCACCGAGCTGCAGGATGACTACGAGATCATCCACGTGGACAACTGTTCGAGTAAGTTTCTCAACGAGGCAATATGAGCATGTTATTAATTAATTTAGGCATCGATGAGGTTGTTCCGAAAGTAACAGAGCACAAGCCGAATGTATTGGTGAGTGAAATACAACTCCAAAAGCTTATGCGGCAAGTCTAACTTTGTTTCTCAGTTCTCGGCTTCCATGTGGTCTGCGGAAGAGGCGGAGCAGATTCATTCGTTGGCAAAGTCTATTGTGCCTGATATTAAGCTTCATGCTATCCCTACGGGACTGCAGGTTGAGAGAGGACCGGATGCTATTGTTGAGTATCTTATTGAGAAGGTCCCTCCTCTGCTGGATAGCTAGATAATCAAGATGGGAAGGTCAAGCAGATATCACCAAATACATTGGGCATCAGACTTATCCGGCGTTTATTTGCTGGATTCATTATCTTGTGTACTGAATCCGAATATCACCATGAACGTGGCTGCTTACCTGTTCTCTATCTTATCACCGTGCAGCAAAGGTCATACAGACTTTTCTTGCAAACTCAGACATGCCCCTCCACGCTTCTCCCTCACACATGACCGACTCTGGGTCGCTCAGTGTCAAGCATTATATTCCAAAAACGATGTATTACTGGCACAACCAAAAGAGAGTGGTGTAGTAGGTACTGCCCTCCTCCGGATTGCGAGATCCGAACCCAAAATCACGAAATCCACCCCTTCAACTCCCTTCCCCTAAATCACAAAAAAAAAAAAAAAAAGCAGAGAAAACAGCAGTTCCCCCTGAAAGAGCAGTGATAACAGCGTCTCCCCCCACCAAAGGAGCAGAGATAACAGAAATTGAGACACTACCACGGGGAAAGTTTCCCAGTCCACCTACTACACCACTCTTCATTTTTGCCATTTGCAAGAAATAAAACATATATTTTTTTGGCTCATACTGTCTATCATCTACAACTGACTGCTCATTCTTGAAGTGAGCAACCAAAGCTCAATGCACATCAGTCTCAGCCGTCAGTGGCCTGCTGGATGGCCATGACTCTTGATGCTCAGGAGAATGTAATGTCAATTTCTCTCTGCTGACTTAGCCTATCAGTCACAAGTCTCAACTGAAGACACTATATCTAGCTCACAACTTGGACATTTTGCCACGCTCATGCGATGCAGATATGCTCCAAGGAATGGTGATGGACCCTCAGGCATTCTTTTTGTACTCCCGTCCTCGTGAATATCGTGTTCTATTTGCAAGCTTCGTAACAGATTCGCTCTGTAGCCTAAGGTCTCGCTGACAAAGTTTGTTGGTCGCGTGCCTCTGAGTGGTCGAATTGACTAATCCATCTCAAACAAACTTTCACAACATCCTCAGGCACGTGCCCACCTCACAGACGACCAACACTGAGCACGAAACCAACCCTTATGTACCAAAAACTCTGTATTACCAGCACAACCAAAACACGAGTGGTGTAGTGGGCACGAACAACAAACCACGAGCCTCGAGATTCCGAACTCAAATATCGAGAGTCCATCCCTACAATTCCCGATCCCTCGACCACGACAGACAACTACCGCGGAAAGAACAGGATAACTGTGATATCTTTCCCGCAATACAACGATACATCACTATAGAAAGAACAGAGATAACTGTAATCAGAAAGAACAGTGGTAACAGTGTCAGATGAAAAAAAAAAGAAAGAAAAAAGAAAAAGACAAGCCGAGAGAGAGAACGAGAGAGCGCGAAACAACAAGACACGAAAAACAACAAAAAAGCCTACTACACCACTCATCTATTTTTGCAAATTTTAGATAATAAATGAGATCTGTATTTTTATAAGTATCTATCATGCATTGTCTAGCTACTCGTTCTCAAAAGTATTGACCAACGTCCCGATATGTGGCAGGATCTCAACTCTGAACTCATCGCCATGGGATAGGGTCTCCTTGGGGTTCCTACCCATGCCTACGCCGGCTGGTGTACCTGTGATGATGACGGTGCCTGCGGGAAGGGTTGTTCCTTGTGACAAAAAGCTGACCAGCTTGGGCACGCTAAAGATGAGGTCGCTGGGCGATGTTAGCTGATAAACTCTTGGACGAGGGAAAATGGTGGTACATACTCTAGTGAGCAGTCTTGCATGACTTTGCCGTTCTTCAGACCCCGAATGTGAAGCTTGGAAGGATCTGGAATCTCCCAGGTTGACACCAGAGTTGGACCTATGGCTGATTAGCTTTCAATCGCCACGTCCAGGCAGAGACATTACCGATAGGGCAAGCTCCATCAAAACCCTTGGAGAAACACCACTGCGACTGGTTCAGTTGTGAGACTCGGCTTGAGACGTCATTTGCTGCTGTGAAGCCTAGTACGTAGTCCATTGCGTTCTCTTCGGAAACGTTCTTGGCTGCTTTGCCAATCACGACTGCCAGCTCAGACTCGAAATCACCACTTCCGTCGTTTTGTGTGATTTTGGGGAGGAGAGTTGGAGCTGGCCAAGGATCACCAAGTGCTGTGTTAGGCTTGCTGAGATAG
The DNA here is from genome assembly GCA_001262555.1 of Fusarium nygamai. Classification (NCBI taxonomy): domain Eukaryota; kingdom Fungi; phylum Ascomycota; class Sordariomycetes; order Hypocreales; family Nectriaceae; genus Fusarium; species Fusarium nygamai. Next base: position 2,889,364 of record LBNR01000006.1, read on the forward strand.
ATATTAGGACGGTATTTACGAGAAGTTGGTAGGAGACGCACAGGAACAGGGTGGGGATTGTTGGGATATCCATCTTGACCTCCTTCGCATGCTGAACGTACTGCAGACAATCAGCTTCCAGTCTCATTGACTTCCTTAAAGGAATGTACTTACGTTCAATCCGATACATCGAATAGTGCCAACCTCCTCCTGCGCTAGAGGCGACAAGAGTCGTTCAACGGATTCCGTGCGGTCTGTTCGAGAACCAGGCGACAAGACAGACCGTCCTGAAAAGACGTTGACAGCGATATCTTTTCCTTCACGAGATGCTAAGCCGACATCAAGAGAAGCTTGAACAGGCTCTCCGATTAAGATGCTTGAAGGCGCTGATTTAGGAACGAAGCGCACAAGGCCTATCTAATTGTTAGTCTTGATGCATTTGGCGGGGATCCACTTACGCTTGAATGCAGAAGAAGCCATCGTGAATAATGCTACTATTCCTCACGTCACACAATCAAAGGAAACACTGTTTAAGATCTACTTTGTACTATTGGTAACCTGGTGAATGGAGGTGCTCACCAACTCCGCTATTATCTGCCGACCTCCCCTCCTGTATCGGAGCCCCGGATATCCCGCTCACCCACTTCCAACCCCGCATTTGGTGGTGCAACGGAAAACCCGCAAACCAATCAACTACCACCAGTTGTCGTAAGAAACACGGATATTAGAAGCCAGAAACGTATGATACATCCGTTGTATGTTGAGGGGATCGCGCCGTTACAAATTGACCCAGACATTCATACTACGCACTGAGACCCGTCTGGATTCCGTCGTCACGAACGCAAGCATCAATCATGACTTCTCAATCGGGCTCTGATGGGGCTTTTCGCCAGTATCTTCCTGACCTGAACCAGCCGCGCTTTCAGAATATGAAGAAGCTGGATTCTTATGAATATGCTGAGATTTTCAAGAAAGAGGGTCAACCACCTTGGCTTCATGGATTGTACTTGCACTGGCGGGATCTGTTCAAGGAGCCTTACAAGGGCATCACAAATGACGGCATGCAATTCACTCTGCGACATGACACATCATGGAAACCGACTAACGCGGCGTAGGTGTCGTTAGAAACGGCTTGTTTGAGCTGCAAGATGATGGTATACCCATCGATACCATCGTCGAGGCCGCGAACAGCCTCTGCGCCAGCCTGAGCCAGGACCAGAAGTTCAAGACATGCTATCACATCGACAGTCCCGAATGGCGCTCATGGTCCAACCCCGAATTTCTCCTCAGCGACAAAGGAATCCGTCTCGATGAACTCTCAAGCGACTTAAGGTCAAAAACACTTAAAGTTCTAGAACTCACGCTCTCGCCAGAGGGCTACCAGAAGGCCCTTGGAGCCATGCGCGTCAATCACTTCCTAGGTGAACTGGTCGAGACACCCGCCATCATGAACGAGTTCTCCTACAATTTCGTTCTCTTCGGTGAACCATCGATATCTCGGCCTTGGGGGTATTCATTCTACGGGCATCATCTGTGTCTGAACATCTTCCTTTACAAGACCCAGATTGTGGTGTCGCCGTGGTTCACGGGCGCAGAGCCTAATCTCATTGATGAGGGACCTTATAAGGGTACACGAATCTTGGACAGAGAGGAGAGTCTTGGATTGCGTCTGATGCAGAGTCTTTCACCAGAACAGCAAAAGGCTTCGCAGGTGTATAAACTTATGAAGGATCCTGCGATGCCTCATGGACGATGGAACCATGATGATCAACGCCATCTATGCGGTGCTTACCGCGATAACAGAATCGTTCCCTACGAAGGAATTCTCGTGTCGGATATGTCAGCTGAACAGCAAGAGTACATCCTCGGCATTGCAAACGAGTTCTTTCTTTATTTACCCGATAAGGCAAGAAAGTTGCGCCTGGAACTGCTGAAGAAGTGGTTCCATGAGACGTACTGGTGCTGGATCGGAGGGTATGGCGATAATGATCCGTTTTACTATCGGGTCCAGAGTCCGGTGGTGATTTTTGAGTTTGATCACCATTCAGGTGTTTTCTTGAATAATGAGGAACCTGCCAAGTTTCACATTCATACGCTCATGCGGACGCCGAATGGAGGGGATTACGGTATGGCGCTGAGGCCGCTGATACCGGGGATTAAGCAGGAGTTTCTTTGGGAGGGGTAGTCATCGAAGTCGGAATGTCTCAGAAGTAGAGATGTTAGTATTTCATAAGAGTAGGGAGTTTGAATGTGGCGTTGATTTGGGCGAGCTGAGACTGGGGAATGTGACCTGATTCTGAGACCAAGAAATATGCAGCTGCTGGTATTTCTATGCGTAACGTAATAGAATGTACCGTTGCTATACGAACAATGAAGGTGATATTTAGCGGGGTCTTTGCAATTGTGGCTAGCTGAGGCGTGCCGTCATGCAGTGAGATTTCGGCAGCGTCCGAGCGTAGATACTACCCTGAGTGTGTTTTAGGAATAGGGCTGCACAGCTGTGAGCTGAGCATACTCTGTTGACCAATTCTATGAGAGTGTCACTTGGCATTGCCGACCTACAGTTCCCAGTTGCAGATATTGGAAGGCCTCAGTTTTGTTGCAACCAGCGGATCAAGTCTCTGATTCGGTAGGCTTTAACGCTTGGCCTTCACCGGGAATCCACCATGTTTGTAGATGGAAAGCTGAAACTCTTTGGAGAGGAATGATCAACATCGTTCAGCTGGAATATAAAGATGCTTCTATATCATCTGAAACGCTGGAAAATAGTATAAATGCCGTCTGTTGCGCCTCTCCTGTGTACTAACAAACACCACTCATCACACCAACAAGACACTACTTCCATCAACGACCAAAACAACCATCAACATGTCTATGATCAACGCTCACGACCTCGAAGGCAAGACCGTCGCCTTCGTCAACTTCGCAACCGGCACCGCCATCGATCTCAAAGATGGTACGCCCCTCTTCACACTCTGCTTTCTCCTTCTAACCTAAAACTAGGCTTTACCAATCCTCCCGACGGCACTCCCTGCATTGGATGGCAAGCTCATTTGAACGAGAACCAGCAGTGGAAGTGCGTCAAGTACCAGCACGGTCCTGATGATCAGCCCCAGTTTAGACTTCAGAACATCAGGGCTTCTGGACGTAAGTACCTCTACTGAACTTCATGAAGGGTGTGATGCTGAATTTTGGATAGGAGCTATGGATTTGTACAATGGAGGTACTTCTGATGGTACACAGATTGTTGGTTGGCAGTACAGCGGTTTTGGAGGGCATCAGCTTTGGTGCATTCGTCCTGTGGGATACTTCCCTGCTCACGGGACTATTGTCAAGTATGTCGGCCTAATACGAGAGTCTCAGCATACTAACAAAAGGTGTAGAATTGAGAACATCCCTGCTGGAACCTTTGTTACCCTCCAGGGCGGCAGCGCTCAGTACGGGTGAGTAGTCCTTTGTTCGAACAGCTTGGAAAGGTTCGCTGACAAGAATATCTTCCAAGTACTCGTATCGTTGGATCGCATGGATCTCTGAACGATCTCCGAACTGACCAGCTCTGGATTCTCAAGTTGATCTAATATAGACTGAGTGCTACAGGGAAGCATTATTGGCTGGATCATCTGCACTTCAAAATCTTTGGGGTTCAGCCTTTGAGCGAACGAGAGCTTGTCTACACTCATAGCGACACATGTCTTTGACTCCATTCGAAAGCTCTATAGTGGAATATCAAGCTATTTCTACCTTTCTCTTTCCTCTTTCTCAGTGCGATAAACACCCTCCCGTCAAAAATAAAACTCGACATGAAGCTCTCTTGACTTCAATTCATCCATTATCAAACACTCCATAATACAACTTCTTGTATACGCCCACCAATTTCTCGTCTTCGATAAGAGGACTTGCGCAGCATGGTAAAAGTGACACAGTAACATGAGAATCCTTGAATCTCCGTCACAAATCCAGCGTGCAATAGGTCCAGAACAAAGAACCGGAACTCCAAAGAACAGCTCCTCAATGTCGTTGCTTATAGAAGTCATGTCACAAGGTATCGGACCGGTTACAAGTGATGCGCAGCACAGAAGGGGTGATATTCGGTATATGAGTGTTTCAAAGACTGAGCGATCGGACTGGGAGGACAGAACCATGGAAGCAGCGGGGTGATGGGGAGAAGTGAACTTGTCAGTGACATCGGTGATAACTTCTTTGAGATGCGTAAGTGACTGGTTATGTGTATCCTCCTCACACGGCTCTTCTGCTGGAGGAGACTTGGGTGAAGGATGCGGTATCTGATTCTCCATCCCAAGAAGAAGTCGCCATGCGCACGATGTCGGCTCATCACTCGACGCACGGCAACTCTTCCCTTGGTACCGAGGATCATCCCAGATCTCCATAAACAAACCAACAAAACGCTCTGGATCATGACCCCAAGAAACAAGAGCTTGTTCGATGTGAAACCTCGGAGAATGCCGTGCGACGTCGGCGAAGATGCTCCCCTGGTCAATGAAGATGGGCATTGATCGGAACCAGAGCTCGATGATTCCGGGGGTCAGGAAGAATAATTGATCTTTCGAAAGATCTGGTTTGGTCTGGCCGTGGAGGAAGTCGAGATCGAACCATGAAATGTAGTTGACGAGGAGGGCTGTTCCCATGAGAGCCTCGCAGTTCTGCCTATTGAGCGGGCGGGATAAGTTCTTCCGAAACAATTGAACGGTTTTGGCCATTAGATGCTCTGAAGCATCCTTGTATCTAGTCTCATGGGGGCGCAGTGAAGATAGGTGCATTGCTGAAGTACAAAGAACGGCCGACATGACAAAGTCTTCCTATTTTAGTCAGCAATGGTACATCATATTGGGGGTTTGAGACGTACATGGAAGGCTTGCTGCATAACGATGGGCCAGATCTGCGGAAATGCAAGGGTCGGTCGCGTTTCTTTATCCCAGTGATGAAATAACTCCAGATGCATGAGATTGATCCACGGAACCGGGTCAATCGCCTTAGCCACGACAGGAATAGCAACAGAAATATGATGCGGCTGAAAACACTGCTCATTACGCTGTAAACAATTCGTACACGGCACCCTCTCATCACACTACACGCTGTCAATCCAAGCCTCTCATATTACCAGGGGTAGTCATACCTTTACTTTCCGGCGCTTGCAGGCATCACAACCCTTCCGACTCTTCCGATGGGGTCGCTTCTTCCTTGGCTGGTCTAACGCCCCGAATGTTTGTATCGAGGGGGTTTGGCCACTCGTTCCTGGAACGAGGATGGCATTGGAAAAGCGCGGGGATGACATTGTGCGATATGTTTTGGGAGAACGAGAGAGAGGAAGAGTCTGAGAAGGGGGCTTGACTTTACTGCTTCTCATTAGACGAGGGAGTCGGAGTGGAGACTCGTTTTCCTAATGAGAATGCGAGGGGGCTAGACTTGTTTGGGGATGCGAGATAACGATGGAATGTTAGTGCATGTAAGACTCGGGCTATTAGATGAGGCTATTCCTATGCTTCTTTTAACAATGCTTCCATCTCTATATAATATTCCCTCTGCTATATGGTTGTCCAACATGTTATCATCAACTTCCAGTCCCCATCACCCGCCTTCACTCAGCAGCAACATCTCCAGCGATGTCTTCTGTCCCGCCTGGAGGTCTGATCCTCATAACAGGCGCTAATGGCTACATAGCTAGCGTCGCTGTGCAAGTCATTCTCCAGCGTGGCTATCGTGTCCGTGGCACCGTCCGTTCCATCACCGCCAATGCCTGGATGGCAACATTCTTCGGTACTAATTTTGAGCTTGTCGAAGTTCCCGACATCTCGACACCTGGTGCATTCGACGAGGCACTCCAAGGTGTAGATGGCGTGGCCCATATGGCTATGAACATGGACATGAACCCGCAGAACCAAGGAGTCATAGACGATACCATTAACTCGAATCTGTACCTTCTCGAAGCGGCGGCAAAAGTCCCCAGCGTCAGGAGTGTTGTTATCACCTCGTCACTAGCTGCGTGCGCTCTTCCAACAACCGGCGAACCGTACAAGATCGATTCAACGACCTGGAACACCGATGCAATTGACAAGACGTCAGAGCCGTGGGATGGTCAAGGGAACCCGAGATGGCACGGCATTGTCCTGTATGGAGCTGCCAAAGCACGTAGCGAACAAGCCGCGTTTTCTTGGGTATCCGAACATAGACCGTCCTTCTCATTCAACACGGTTGTCCCCAATGTCAACTTCGGTATCGCCATATCGCCCGAGAACATGGGCTACCGCAGCTCAGCCGCCGTCATCGACGCCGTCGTGAAAGGATACCCCGAAGCGCCATCTATTCTAGCATCGCAATGGTACGTCGATGTCGAGGATACGGCACTACTGCACTTGGCTGCGCTGACGCTCGACGATGTGAATAATGAACGACTTCTCGCATTCGGTGGGAGATATTGTTGGACGGTGATTCTGGAGATACTTCATCGGCGTTTCCCGGGGAAGGTTCTGCTTAAGGATATCAAACAGTCAGCTGTGGATGCAGGAGAGGTGGATAATCAGAGGAGTGTTGAGGTTTTGAGGAAGATGGGGAAATTGGAGGGGTTTACGGGTTTGGAAGAAACTCTTGTCAAGGCGGTGAAGACCATTCTTGAGAACAAGGGGAAGAAGTGCCCAAGACGCGGATTGATCTGTACTACGACTCATTAGCAAAAGCATAAATGAGGGAGAGAGATATCAGGATGGGTAATAGACGCTTGCTTCTCGCGTATCAACTCTCAAACTTAGTCCCGGTCGTTAAAGAAAAGGGTTGTACGATGCTCGCGACAATATTACAGCTGCTTCTTACTTCTTACTTGTACTTAGCTACTCGAAAGGGGGAACTCAGTCAGGACCGGTAACAAAAGCTCTGATGAATCGAATCACCAACTGCGAAGAAAGGGAAATAGGCTACAATTCGGAACCTCTTGGACGATAACTCATTCAGCTTAGGGTAAGTGCCATGATGTCGGGTGGCTACGAACTCGTTCAACTCACATCGGAACAAGGGAATACGATTACTACTCAATGAAGAGGTCACGATTAGAAGAGAGCTACCGCTCATCATGGTAATCTTCTGAAAACTTGATCAACAGGAAATATGATGGTCAACGCGTCATCCTCGCTTCCGACCCAATACATCCACGGGGTCTCCCAACAACACTTATCTCCGACTTATAACGACGAGGCTTTCCGAGTGATTCACTGCGGATCAGCAACGTATAATGTCCTCGATCGGTAGACTATTTTGAAACGCCGAAAATCTTGCATCAGTTGGTACTTTTGGCAGTGACACGCGACCTCCATTATCCCGAACCGCAAATCTCGTCATCCAAACGATGACAATCGAGATGCCAAACATACCGCCGTGACACGCTCGGTCTTTCATGTCCAGAAGCTCCAACAGTTACTCATGACAGTGAATAAGGATTGTTGACAGCAAGTGGAGAAGTCCGTACCCGTATTTCCCCAGACTTGTCTCGTCTTGTCGTCCACGCATTCTACCCCGCACGTTTTCTCAGTCGGCAGCTGTAGTGCGGAGCCGACTCATAAACCCTGCCAACCATGCTGATCTGCACGAGCCTTCCCGTATTGAGCTAGTCCCTGGATTCACGGAGTCGGCTCCGACTTTACTTCGAATGTCTTGCTCCATGGGATATTTCATGAGCTAGAAACCTTGATGTGCAGATCAATAACACAACTTAGAGGGAGGATATCGACTGAGAGATGCTGCTGAGACTCCAATTATGTTTGCTAAGCTGGCTACGAGATGTAGGAAACAGAAGAGGAGGAGGGCAATTTCGTATCACAGCATCCCTGCCCATATCACGTAGCATTCACACGGCATATGCACTGCACTGACCAAACTAACTCCTCCCCTTCCATACCGCCATGTGGTTTTACCAGCGTTAACTCAAGCCCAAGCCTCTGCGTAAACCACAAACTTTCCCCGTGGGGTTGCATCTCCCCCACGGGGGATCAAATCCGGCGTGTCCAGAATTAGATCTCTACCCAATACCACCACTCAGGCAGGGACCAGCACCGCAGCCGATCATGCAATTCGCTACAGTAGGCATAGCGCACCCTGACACACCCCGGTGCCGAAACTGTTGAGCTTCACACAAGTCCCCTCGTCTAGACTTGATTCAGAACGTGGCTTTTCCGTGGCTTCCGTGACAGAGCCTCCTGTCGACAGCTTGACACGGGAACCGACTGCCGGTAAGTACATTTCTCTCAGTAAGATACATGTCTCATCGCTGGATATGTGAATCCCAGCAGGGTACTCAGGTACATGATCCCCGGGGCAAGGGAGCTTCGCCCTAATCTCCAACCCCAGCTTCCCCAGATTACCATCGTGGAGACAGTCCTCTGGAGTACATATTCTGGGTCGTGCCATCTTCTCTCTTCCTCTCTTCACTCCACTGTTTTACCCACACATTTCTCCAGTATTTACCACCGATCAACATGTCTACCTCACCTATCAAGACGTACACCACCGAGCAGGGCGCTGATCACCTGGAGAGGGCCCATACCACGGGGAGTATCTCGATGTCTCCTGAGCTGTTTGAGCAGCTGTACTTGGCGCCTCATAGTCGAGTCAAGGGGGATTTGCGGCAGAAGCTGGGCAATCCGACGCCACTGGGTAAGACGCGATTAAATCTGTGGCTTGTGTTTTACTGACGCGATGATTAGCTTTAGGAGGGTTCTTACTCTGCACGACTCCTGCTTCTATGGCATTGCTTGGATGGCGGGGTTCGGGGGGCTTTGGAGCTGGTGCAAACGTGTAAGTGTCACTGCCTTTCTCCCAGCATTGCTGATCTAATCATTCCATAGCGGCGCTTACTTCTGGTTCGGCGGTCTTCTCATGCTTCTCGGCAGCATTGGCGAATGGGTACAGTCCCCTCATCTTTCGAACGAATCCTACAAATCAGCCTTCTAACAAGCCCAAGATTCTAGGAAACACCTTCCCCTCGGTCCTGTTTGGTCTCTTCGGCGCCTTCTGGTTCACCTTTGGTTCAACCATTGTCCCAGACTATAACGCTTACGGTCTCTACTCCAAAACTGGTGTTGTTGCGGACGGTCTGAAGGAGGGCGAGTTCTACTCGACGTTCTCGTTCTTCCTCATCTCAATGGGTATCCTCTGTGCCGTCTTCGCTGTCGCTAGTATCCGCACGAATGTGGTGTTGTTTACGATTCTGGTTATTCTGGTTCCTTGCTGTAAGCTTCCCAATATTCCTGCTACGCGTTTTGTCGCTGACACCTTTCACTACAGTCGGCTGCCTGTCCGCCTCGTTCTTCGCTGCTGCGAGTGGTGAGACTGCTAAATCACTCACATATCAACACGCTGGTGCTGCGATCCTTTTCGTGGTATCGCTGATGGGATGGTACATCTTCTTGAGCCATATTCTCCTGTCGGTCGACTTCCCTTATATTCTCCCTCTTGGTGATCTCTCTTCCAGAGTCCCTGGTGCCACCAAGGTCAAGAAGGATAACCACTCGGAAGAGGAAAAGGTCTAGGTGCTTGTTGGTATAGGTAGCATAGTGGTCTCGCTGTAGGCCTTTGGCTGGGTCGAATTTGTTTGTAACCAGGATGCTGAATCCTGAGCGATGATGGAAAGGACAAAATTGTGGAAGAGGTATTAGCATTAGTTTAACACATACAAAGCGCAACTGCTGGAATACATCAGGCAGTAAATAGTGGCCAAGGATAAAGGTTGCTTCTCATTTAATTGATACCGTAAATGCTCGACAAGGTTTACCTGATGTTACATGACAGTCGCACCATTCGAGCCAGTGTAGTAATGCAAGTCAAACCTCGAGGGTCCTAATTGAGTTCAATGCTACGGTAATCTCCACAAAGAATGAAAGATAGTTACACTGTATAGTCATATCCATTCTCGAATGCCGTCCACGGACAAACGGTATCAGTTCCGACAGTTTGTTTGCGTGATCCACCCCCATCCCATTCCCCGCAAGGACTGGGGTACGCCCAGTCCACTAAACCTCCCAACTAACCAATAACAATCACACCAATTGCAGAGGCTTCCACTAACGATGTCGTTGACTCGTAAACGGGCTAGCGCCGTGCGGGGAAAGAGGGCAGGTCGGTGGAACGGGCCTGAATATCTATGGACCAGTTTCTCTCATCTTGTTTCTTTCCTCTATTCTTTCTCCACTGACTCTCTTCTCGCACTATCTCTACCCAAGCTGCTGGAACTTTAGCCTTGTTAGACCCTCTTTTATTATCCTGGTAGGAAACGTCTGTTCTCAGGTGCAGTATGTCGGAGCCGAAAGTTCGGAGGCAAAACCACTCTTGCGATCATTGTAGGAAGAGCAAGAAGGCGTGCGATGGATATATTCGCAATGAGAAGCCGGTAGTTTCGCCTGATGCAACGTCGCCCACTTCTGGGTCGCAAATCTGTAAGTTCTAGCCATGCATGCTACCCACCAGGTATTGACCATGTCGTTTTGTTAGATGGAGGATCGGAACCAGGTCTCAAGTCCTGCTCGTACTGTATCAGAACCAAGAAAGTATGCAGTCTGAACCCACAGTGGGGAAAGACTCGATCAAGGTCTCGAGTTAGTGAGACAGGGTCAAGCATCACCAGCACCTCCAACGACAGCTCTCAGAGTAAGAGGAAGCGCAATGAGTCTCCTGCTACCACTACGACCCCTTCACTCAACGCAAAGTATTGCGACATCACTACGGCGAATATGTTGCAGATGATTCAGGACTCTACTCCAGGCCAAGGTTTATCCTGGAACAACCCATTCACCAACACAGACATCCCTTCCTTTCTCTCCATGGATCCAACCCTTGATGCTCAAAGCCTAGCGATGAGCTTCTCTAGTCCAGAGAGTGCTTCGCAGACAGTAGCGCAGGAGGGTGTTGATGGATCGCTGCCTGAACTCACAAAGCAAACTTCACATGCAGCAACCGACGCCCTGGATAACGCGACATCTTATTCAGGCTCACAAGATTTTGACATCAATAATCTTTGGGACTTGGACTTCTCGGACATCAACTCTGCACCTCTAGAAACGCTTTCAACAACGGAATCTCCGGCCTACGGACACAAGGCAGTTCAGGTGAAGCGCAGAGCTCGGTTGCCATCCAATGACTGGTCAGGATATCCCAACTTCTCACCATCGCCGTTCACCAGCGACTCTCTCATCATGCAGACCTCCAATCGGTACATGATCACCGAGAGTCTTCTTCAGATATATCACGACGTACTTGAGAATAACCTGGCCTGCTGGTTAGCGGAGGAGAACTGCCCTTACAAGCTCCAAGTTGTCGCTCGTGCTAGTCCAGCACCAGAGCCCAATCTAGGTGCAACTCCAGGACCCTCACGACAGAATCCGAATCTTCCGCCAGAATGGGGCGCAGCTTGGTCTAATAGGATGTATCGTCGCGTCGTGGAACTAGATCGAGCTGCCCAGTCAGCGAGGCTGATCAACCTGACGCGGTCGGAAAGCCAAGCAGCGTCTCGAGTATTGGACCTTGTCATTATGGCCTTCACAACACAATGGGCTCAGGGTAACCGCCGACAAGAAAGATTCAGCGACTTTGCCACCGAAGCAGACGACCTAGCCGCTGCTCTGAATCAAGAGTTTGAAGAGAGTCTACAGCAGTCAGTATGGGAGCAAGCAAAGAGAGCTCTTCAGGACGTCGTTGATGTCGAGTCATATCGTGTCATATATGCTGAACTCATCTTTGGTCTGACGCAGAAACCTTGGGCTAGCGATGAGTACCAGCAGAAATCCTTCGGATCTAGGAAAGGAAAGAGTGGCAAAGGCATTAAAGAGAACGCGATGCCGGAGATCATCGAGATCATGTCGCAAGAAGGGCCTCACATATACCTTGAGAGGGCAACGAGGAAGATTCACGCACTCAAGTTCAGGTTCGAAGCCAGTGAATCAGGCTTCATGGAGACAAGCAAAAAGCATGCTCCTCGAAGATTGACAGAGGAGAACAGACGGACCATCGGGTTACTTTACTGGCTTGCCGTCATGTTCGACACGGTCTCTTCATCGATGAATGAACGACCGGTTGCACTAGCCGATGAAGACTGTCAGCATGAAGATGCTGACCAAATACTGGCAGACAGTATGCGTGCGGCTCAGAAGAGCCGAAGAGGGAGTCAGCGATGGGAAATGGAACTCTTCATCCAAGATGATGCAGCCAAACCAACAGTCGGAACACGGTGGCCATGCTCCTATGAAGATGCCATGCAAATGGTTGCCAAGTCAGCACCGGTAAAAATCCTGATCTATCGTCATCTGTCATATCTTCAGAATGCGCTGCGAAAACGAGAGTGTCCACAAGCCATTGAGGAGATCATCCAGCAAACGACTCTACTATACCGGTACTGGAACATGACGCACGGTGCCTTCTTCCGAGATCTCATCAGGCATTACGATACAGTCCCACCACGAATTCGAAGCTGGTTCTTCTGCATCGCAGTCCCATGGCACCTCGGCGCCCTCATGCTCGCAGACGTCCTCGAATTCATCGACAAGAACAACTACGGCCTCGACCAAGCCCGTCTAAAGCGACTCAGCGGCAACGTCGCGGCACGAATCCGCAAAGCCAGCGCCATAGAACTCGCAGACCTCGCACAAGTAACTACACCTCGGCTTTTCCAAGAAGCTGGTATAAACGCCGCTCAACTGCCAGATTACCATTTTGCAGTTAGTGAAGGGCCTCTATTGACAGAGCCTTGGACTGTTATTCTTATTAGGGGATTTACGAAAGCGTGTTTGTTTCATTTGGACATGGCGGATGATTTTCAGCAGCATGAGGGGGATTTGTTGGGGCATGACGATAGTGAAGATTTTCAGGACAGTTTGAGGAGGGCGGAGTATTGTATTCGAGCGCTTTGGTGCCTGGGGAAGAAATCGGAGATGTCGAGGAATATTACTAAGGTGTTGGTTGGGGCGTTACAGGAGCTGCAGATATAATAGTCTGAATATTTTGAGTTGCCGAGATATTATTAGGTATGGAGATAATTGAAGCTTTTGATAGCCGAGTTTTTGTACCCGGAGCCAGAACCTCAATTCTTTTCACCAAGCGACTGTGGTTGCTAAGGGTGCTGGGACGAGCCATACAAGGATTGAAGTGATAGGTCCCGCTGATTGATGCGTTGTACCAATAGCGAGCAAGGCCAAGGCCGCCTTTGTGTTGAAGTGCCTGTCGAACTCGCAGCAATTGGCTGAACTCTGCGATGATGCATGAGCTGAGGGCAGGGTTGTTACACCGGCGCCTAAAAACGTTGACCTACTGGGCACATTGCCCCTCCACATACACTGGAAAATGCAAGTCAGATCATGCTATAAAAAGGCTGCTGAACAATTACTCATGCTGCCCCCAAATTATTGATTTCAGCCATTGTTTTCCATCATATCGTAAACTTGGTCGGTGAAAACCGACAATGTCAAACGAATTCCAAGACTAGCAATCGATAAGGAAGGGCACGATGGACATTGAACTTGAGCCGAGAGCAGCTTCACGGACAGGAATAACACCCGAAGCGCGCAAAGATACGCCCGAGTTGGAACCTCCACAAGCCGACACTGATAATTGCAAGGACCAAGTTGGTATTAGACGACCACAGGAGCCTGGATCTGCAGGTCAAAGTGCACAATTATCCCTCAATGAAAGTCATGTTCCAGGGTCAATGGGACAGGAAGAAGAGGGTGATGTGGGACCTCAGAGTCACCCGAATAAGGAGGTTATCGAGGAAAATGTGTATCTGACTGACCTGACAGATGAAATTCTCCTCCCTAAAGTCAGAGACTTGCTATTGTCCAGGCTACATCTTGCCTGCCTAGATCGTATCAGGCTAGTGGCTGATAGCACGATGAGAGGCTCTGAGTCTAGATGGATGCGAGATACGTTTAACGACGTTAGCAGTGAGATCCCCGAACCACTTTGGTTGGACCGTGATGAAATTCGCGATACTTGGCCTGAGAGTCGAGATGTTGCGGGCTTAGAGCAATATATATTCGATAATGGCGACAGTACCAAAACCCAAGCCCACTGGTTACTACGCTGGTGGTCGCCTCTGCAGGATCAAAACACGCCGTACGATACAATTGAAAGCGTATGGCTTGACTGGTGCCACAAAGCCAGAAGAAAGCTACCACAAGTGCGATTCACGCATTCTTAGTGCTGCACCTAGGCTGATTGTAACACAAGGTGTCTAGCACGGTTGATAATCGGGACTCAGCTTCAAGTTCAAGCTTCAAAGGGAAGATTGTGTAAGTTAGGCAAGACGAGTCACTTATCATGACTTGGCTGTTCTCCGTGAAGGATGTGATGACTGAGCCCATTTACTAGTTACTGTGCGCTGAATGAGTTCCGAAAGGGAGCTCAAGGTTTCCCCATATCCCTCCTTGCTTGTGCGTTAAGCTTTGAGGAGCCCTTTCGCTTATCAAGCGCTGAAATGGATGACCTGGATGTAGGGAAGTCCATGTCACTTCTTTCGACAAACTTTCGGGGTGGATACAGCGTGCAATCCGACCATGATTTACATAATACCATTCATTGGCAAATCCGCTATTTCAGCCCGATGCACGAAGCTCAAGAAGATCAATTGAGAAGTATGATTAGCAGGCGACAAACAGTCACCTTGCAACACGGGTCAGGGGAAACCATTCTGCAGGAAAAAAGAGCTGTGGTAAGCTTTAGAATTCTGAAGGAAGCCCCCTACCTCTTCAGCATACTCGTCCTGAAAGATGAGGACAAGTCAGATATTCAAAATCTTGGTCAAAAGTTTGATCTTAAAGCTTTTTGGCAAGGCTATGGGACTATTGATAAGTATTATGTAACCCCCTTTACATATTATCTACTCGAGATATGCAGGGTGTTTAAAATGTGTATGGAGGCTTGGGGCGACACCCTGAGTACCATAGATAAGCTCGCCCATGTCAAGGTGAGTTCGAAGATGCACCAATCCATCCCTTCTGACAAACTAACGAACCCTACTAATATGGTTGATAGCTAGAAGACTTGGACAGTCTGGAAAGGGTGGAGGAGCTCATGTTTGATAACTCGTTCAAGCGTTCTAAGGACTACTTTGTTGCTCTCCAGATACTCAGAATTATCGACTAGTGGTTAGATGAGGTTCATTCAACTGTCGAAGACATGTTCAAAGATCCAATTCTGGTCCAGGCATCTATATGGGCGGAAGAACTTACATCGGATGACTATTACAAAGTCGCCATTCGATATGTAAACGAACACGCCACCGCGACTAAGAGTCGGGTTCGAAAGAAACAGGAGGAAATCAACAGTCTTCGGGATGGTGTAAGTCCATGTCATCTGGTATTAGTACGGGGTGTTGCTGAAACTATTTTTACAGTTGTTTAATGCCACATCTCTTCGAGAGTCTACTAAGGCTATGGCTTTGAATCAGGCAATCTACGTCTTCACCGTTGTTACGGTACTCTTCACGCCAGTGAGCTTCTTAGCGGTACGTCACTCACAGAATAGGAGTTAATTATCCCAGCTAACAAGCTAGACGTTTTGGGCTTTGCCGTTCTTGAACAACCCGACAGGGGGCAGTGATACTGTACCAGAGCCTTCAGCCTTTCGCAACAGCTTTATTATCATGCCTCTCCTGACCTACGCCCTGGTAATCGGTGTCGCGTGGTTCGTGGGACAACGCAACAGCACCCGGGCGCTATTGGATCTACTAAGAGGATATTGGGGAATCTTGCGGAGGCTCATGGCATCTGCACGGAGCTCGCTTCCACGGATGCCCTGGAGATGAAGCGGCCGGTCTCCTTACTCTGGATGATTGGAGTTTGATGGATAAAAGCAACGATGGATTGCGATGTAGTATCAATTGTCACGTAATTAACAGCTTAGCTTCTTTGCGTCTTCACCTAAGTGTTTCCGAGAGCGAGCGTGATTCACTGATCATGGCAGCTCCCTCTATCTGAATAGTGAAAACCCACGTTCTTCGTGATCAAACTCCCCCGTGACCTCGGCAATGTTGAACTGGGAAACCTGAAACGTGGATGAAAGCGACAGTAGACTCATGGGCTTGTTGTCCGATATGATGTTCGAGACTTTGTCTGGAATTCGCAGGACATGGAGCTGAGGGAAGCTCCCAGTACTGCTCGACTGGTATTGATCTTTGAGCTTTTTGTAAGCTTCGTTGAGAGCTCGCTCCTGACCGTCCTTCTCGCCGATCGCATATACCAAAGCTCCTTGGATTTGCTGCGCCAGTTAGATGTTTGGCTGAAGCTGACTGTGATCAACAGTCTTGGTGTTTTTGGCCTCGACGATGAAGGTAGTTCCGTCTTCATTGTAGACCATGTCCAGCTCTCGGTACTTATTACCCTGCAAAGGGACTGTGATCATTTGCGAGCTTCCATTCAGACCGTCTCGCTTTTCCGCGTCAGTGAGAGGTCTCGAGATCTGGCTGCCATGCAGGATCTTGTAGTCCTGGACGAGCTTGTATGCTGTGAAAACCTCATGGTACAAGCCTCTGTCAAGCTTGCCGCCCGTGCGAGACGAAAGGCCCGCGTTAAAGATGTCAATCATGACATTTATACGTGCCCGCGGATCCTCTTCCGTTGGAGACACGCTGGGATAGACGATGGTTGAATTATGGCTCGACATGCTGATGAAAAGATGAGAGGGCTTTAACTTGAGGCTGAAATGAGGGGCATTCACGTCTCTTTATGTGGACTTGTGCAGAAATCTGTATGCATGTAAGACCAATCATATCAGCGGTGCACTTTGAAGATGCATATTGCTGCCTGATCAGACAATTAGATGTCTTAATAGTGAGCTCAATGTGTCATTTGTGATTGAGGCCTAGGGCAGTGAGGTTAATGTCAAAATATAGAACGTCTCGGATATAGCAGTCGCTGTTATTATATGTCTTGTAAATAATAATAATATTAAAAGGCTGTATATATAAGGCGCGTAATATAAGCTATTAGCTATAGGGACTATTAACTTTAAGTTTAATTATATTAAACTAAGCTATATTTAGATTTATTATTAGCAGATTATATAGGGCATATAATTAAGCTTATTAAAGTATTATATCTCTTAATAGTAGATTTAATATATATTAAGCTTAATTAATATAAAGAAGTATTATTAATAGCTAGTAAACTAAGTACTATACAGGTATTAATAAGCATATTTTATATATTAAAGTAACTTATAGTTAAGTAAGTTAGTCTTATAGTAAGTTATAAGTTAAATTATAAGCCTATTATAAGTCTATTATAAGCTAGTAAAGTAGCTTATAGTTTAGTTTAAGTAATATAATATAAGTTATTATTTAATTAGTAAAATTTCGTATGATGCTTAATTATTGGTCTATGGTATCTTTTCATGCATCTTCATTGTGATGTGCCTAATTAATTACACACCGCCGAATGTTGCCCTGGGAGTGCATTTATGGCATCCCTGGACCATCCCAGACTCTTAAAGCACGACGTTTCGTCCGTCCCGGGTTTCAGCAAATAAAAAACGGACTTCTGTTAGTGACACAAGCCTGTAACTTACGATGAGCATCAATTAAACAGATGACAGAAAGAAACGAACAAGCAGCTGGAGCAGACTTTGAGACATCAGCAGAAGTGATCTTTATTCACCCTTAGATACCGGCGACTGAAACCGACAGATTCATGATCCCTAGTGTTTACACAACTTTCAAGAGCTATTGGGCAAGTGCACGGCCCAGTAGTGCCATGCAGATCCACCCTTTGAGAAAGGTGAAGAAGGGTTTTCATATATTCGCTTGTACGATTATGCGTTCATAATGATATTTGGGAGATGATGCCAACGGAGAAGATGCTTCTGGTCTGGGATACTCATCTGTGACCCTATTCGGCATCTCCCGGTGCGGCGATGGGTCTGGAAATCCTCTGTACAGTGTCTCGTTGCAAAACCCACTCACAATCACATGCCTGCGCAAATTATAACCGCCCACCGATCCCCCACATTCGCAGCCTCATTGGTGTCTAAGAGTCTCGATACTCAAAGATATGGGGTGATAACTAACTGCCGGACTCTGAAATTATTGGCACATTGGTTAATGATGACCGCATAAGTTATCTCCTCAAACAGAGGGATGCCGATCTCCCCCGGTTTCGAGGATGAGCGTTTGAATATCCCGCTACCAATGGGAAAAGTCTATTTTCTGCTTATATGGTCATTCTATCCATAAAATATGGAAAGGCTCCGATGCCACTCGCAAGGATCCAAACTAGTTATGCCCACGCCATTACGCTATCTCTTTTAGCACTGATTTTCGCCCGACCATTACCATACCAGATAGGCACGCTATCGCAGCTTAATAAATCTTACAGCACATACTATCATAACAATGAGGCAAATTACGTCGTGGAGGAGTCTTTCGACGACCATTAATGGGATAAGCTGTCTCTGTTGATGCTGTACTGGTTGCTTGATGCTTAGCAATGACGTCCCATTATGCGAATCTGATGTCAAAGAACGAGGAATATGATGTCTATGTCATATGCTAAAGTCGAGCAGATCAGGTAAACATTAAAACAAAGCGGGTTCGGAGTGCTTATGACGCATAAATGACTACCTTTTTGATGCGGGGAAAACGGCCATCAAAGCTCTTAGTATGAAGGACAGACAAGTTTTCCCAAGACTTATAAGTTGCCATACTTCGCGGAATGGAAGGCAACTCAAGCGCCGTGCCATCTTCCAACCAGGACATATTTGAGAAGACAAACACAGAGAAATATCACTGCAAACGCAGCCATGGCCTCTGCCAAAGAGACTGCCAAAGAGACCTTTCACAAGGTCATCCATCCTAGTATGGACCCAAGCAAGAACACCCAACAGTCGGCCAGCACCGGCCTCGAGCGAGACCTGGAGCCCAAGCCGCAAAAGGTTCATCTACCATCCGAAGGCGAAGACATTGTCTACACGCCGTCGGGTAAGCTCGCTGGAAAGAAGGCTCTTATCACCGGAGGAGACTCTGGTATCGGCCGTGCCGTAGCCATCCTGTTCGCTATGGAAGGCGCCACCGTGGCCATCGTCTACCTCCCGTCCGAGGAAGAGGACGCACAGCACACCAAGACCCAGGTACAGAAGAACGGCGGGCAGGTCATCCTCATCCCCAGCGACCTGTCCCTGTCGACTAACTGCAAGGATGTCGCAAAGCTGGCTGTAGAAGCGCTCGGCGGGATCGATATCTTGGTTAATAACGCTGCTACTAGGCGGGAGCAAGGAGATATTTGTGACATTTCCGAGTGAGTATATATCAATCAGTCATTCAGAGGGGCATATTCATAACAAACATTGCGACAACAGGGAGCAGTGGGCGACCACTTTCCGCGTCAATTTGGATTCGTACTTCCATCTTACCAAGTACGTTCTGCCACATTTGTCTAAAGGCGCCGTAATCATCAATAGTGCGTCCGTGGACTCCTATATCGGCGTCCCCAGCCGACTCGACTATGCGACAAGCAAGGGCGCCGTGGTTGCCTTTACTCGTGCACTCTCCAACCAGTTGGTTAAGAAAAGTATTCGCGTTAACGCAGTTGCTGCCGGGCCGGTGTGGACGCCACTTGTGGCCACAGGCGTGAGCGAGCAGAGTCAACAGGGTCACGGATTGGGGAATTGGACGCCGATGGATAGAGTGGGACAGCCGAGTGAAATTGCGACAAGCTATGTATTCCTGGCATCTAAGGAGAGTACATTTATGAGTGGGCAGACCCTGCATCCCAATGGGGGCATTGTTGTCAATGGTTAATCTATATAGTACTGGACGGATAGGAATATGAATTCTCCAGCTTCTAGTAATCACAGAGGTTACCTATTATCAGAAGTTATAAGCCATTAGAACATCCATTCGCCTTACCTAGTGTTTGGTATATCTCGACTCACCGTTGGCATTCGGCGCTGACAAGCACAAAGTCTGCCTCAGGTTTTCATTTGCCTGTTGTCAAGATGCTTCTCCAACTACTGACACTAATAAGCCCGAAAAATCTATAGGCTAACATCTAAATGTGGCCCTACACATAGCGCCGCAAGATTTCTCGGTAAGCGAGAGACGAGACTCCAAAGGCAAATCATCCGATAGAGAGCATTCTGTGACACTGTTAGCATGTGACAGGGCCCAAGCTAACCGAGGAACCCAATCGATAATGAAAACCCGACTCCTATTCTAGATCCTGGCGACCGGAGCCGGAGCTTGCCGTGTTGGATGGCAAAGCAACGAAAAAGATGACCTATCACAATATTACCGTCACTGTGACATGAATGGCGGCAAGAGGCAGTCATGTTTCTGTGGCCTGTGGGTAGCTTCTCCCTCCTATGTACTCCATATAACAATGGTATCGCATACCACCACTCGGTTCGTGCGACTGGATGTGAAACACGGCCAGTACTTAGAGTCATATATCCGGTTTTATATCTGGCCTATTGTAGCGAGGACTCCAGTCCTGACAGCATAGCTTAAATTGCTGTATCCGAACACGTCACTGTTCAGTTTCTTTTGTTCTTTAGATCATTCTCATCAATTGACTGGTACTACCGTATAATCTGAGTAAATTGAGTAGCGCCTGTGGATCGGATCCCACTAGTAGAATTCCACTATGCCTATTTGACCAATCAAACTTGACAGCTTATATCCGCCTCTTATTCCCTTGTTGACCAATTATAAGTGCAGAATATCGCTAGCGAGATCCACAGGCGCTACTCAATTTAACTCAGATTATACGGTATTAATGATCCCTGTGGAGCTAAATGCCAGACAGATGACGACTTCGGGGGAAAGATGTGACAACACCCAAGAGTAATGTCAACGTTGATTATACGCACATACTAACGCCATTTACTGTCATTGTATTCCCAAATATTGCATCATTTTTCCTTAATAGATTATGTCACATGCCATGAATGGGTTCGAGGCCTAAGCGGCGATGGCTATAAAAGATATTCCTCCTTTGGCTGCAGTGATCACAGGCGATAATATCAAAGAGTTCCGACTATTGAATCAAGCAAACAACGGTAATTTCAAATACTATGGCTCAATATAAGACTGGCCAGTCAGTTCGCTACAAGCCAGTTGGTGGTAAGAGACGCCTTTTTGCACTATGGTATTCAGTTTAGAGCTGATTAATTAAGGCCCTGACTCTCAAACCTCTGAGACTGTTGGTGTCATTACTGACGTGTTGACGGAGCCTGGCATTCAAGCTGATCGAAATGTCCAAGCCAGCCCTGATTCTCCTCGGTATGAGGTAATAGAAGCAAACAATAATCAATGACATTAGATAAGCGACACTGACGCGCAAGTTTAGATTCAGAATTCGAACACCGGCAAGGTAACTACGGTATATGAGGCCAACATTCTCGGTTTATCCGAGTAAAGACATTAATAAGTAGGAGGAAGTAGGTAGATAACTGGCATCTCTAGGGGATAGGAAAGGTTCCTAGGAATACAGGAATGTAGTTCTAGCCTTCAATGAACTCTGTGGAGGTCCCCTGGATGCTGCCAACGGCGGTGTCCGGCCGAGAATGATTGTGGACCTGCCATGACTCCGTATCTACCCTCCAATGTGGGTTTTAAGGTGGTGGAAGTAGTTATTTAAATTGAGGTCTTCTTTGAGAATGGTAATTTGGTTTTCGCTGTGATGCATCTATAAACATCCATTAGAGGACCGATCTTCAATCTCCCTGCCTTCTAAGTGCGCCAATAGATCCAGAGTGTATAGAGAGCAACAGGCCGTACCAACTTTGATATTTATTGTGATGTCAAATATACGAAAAATCGTTACACTCGGCAGCACATCATCCGAGAAAATCTATCTAGATCATAAAACAGCTCATTAACTCTCTGGGCACATTGACGGGGATGACGCCGTAGTGGTGAATAATACGCCAGAAACAGCATACGACTGGAAACGTACCGCCCATATAGGTTGATTGTAGAGACTCTCGGACAGGCTTGGCGCTGTCGCCGCGACTACGGTGCCGACTATGCCCAGGTATCGGAAGCCTGGGAGGATATTCCGGGTATGCGAGGCCGGGTTGTTGATATAATAGTGCCATAAGTCTAAGCACATAAACACTCTTGATTATCCCAATATCCGCTCGGGTATTGTCGACTTACACTATCCAATTGAAGGTGCCCCAGGCAGGGTATGAAGTTGCGGTTTGCAGTTCATGGGTAATTTCTCAACTCTTACTGGCCACTTCCTCGATTTTAACTCCGAACAGGCCCATCCGTGTCCCCATGGCGTTTGCTTCCGTCACAAACGTCAAGATATAGTGATCTTTGCTATCACTTAAGTAGGCTAAACCGAGCAGCTGCATGCCGGCGAGGTTTGGGAGAGAATCAGTGGCCTTTTCATCTAACCAGCACTTCTCTGCCTCCTTACTGAACTGAGGCAAGTATTCTCTGACTTCAGGAACTAAGGCGCTATACATTTGCTGCAGTATCCATGTCAGCCAGGCAGGCGGTCTCCCTTACATATATTATAGTTACCTATATAACCCCAGTATATCAGAGCACTAATAAGGAGTCTACTACAATAGCTTAAGCTATAATTAATAAGATTATTAATAAATAGGTTAGGGTCAAAGGTCCCTAGAAGAGGATAGTCTGTCTTTAAGTATAACGATATAATTTTAGCAGTGAGATCATTTAGAATCAAGACCGAAGTCTAGAAGCTCATATTTAATTCTTCTAGTCATTCACCATAGAGGTAAAATTTAGATATAAAGCTTTTAGTAGGAGGGTACAGGTAGAATAGGTTAGCCTTAAAATCAGATGCCCTGCTAACGCTAACTACAGATAGCAATTAACTCGCCTCGCCGTTATCAGTTATAAGATTACCGACTGTCCTATAGAATGTCAGTCTAGAATCAAAATAGCTCGCGATAGTAAGTAGGTGTAGTTTCTATTAAGTAAAATGCTTTAGGGGAGTGCTATGACCGAGTCGACACTATTGGGCCCTCAAGACTAAAAGATTTCTGATCTAGGACGTCAAATAGCTGACCTCTCTGATGGAATTTTCTTATGGGCTGTACTTGCCACACAATCGTTGATTCGGGGTATAAATAATGGAGATTCAAGAGAGCAAACCTCAAGATGCTTGGAGTCAATGCCTCAAGACCTGATGGATTTGTACCGTGATATCCTCTCAAGATCGGCTGCGGATCATCCTATATACCAGAAATACGTTACCCTGATACTGAACTTGATCTTGGTCAGCTCCTGGGATGGGTCTCAATACTATCCCATGATAACTCTTGTACTCACTATGGCTATGAACCCTGACATTTTCGACCGATATGTGGTCCGGGGTGTTGCGGTACAAAAGTCAGAGCTGGAATCCAAAGTCAAGGGAGTGAAAGACACTGTGGAAGCTGCATTTGTCGGACTCCTGGAAGTCAAACTCGACGACGAGAATGGCGTGGAGCAAGTAGTATTTCCGCATCGATCTGTTAAGGACTTCCTCCTTGACACGATAGAAGGTCAGAACATTTGGCAGCCTTGCGATATTCCCCGAGAGGAGCTTTGGGCACGACATTTCAAATCATTGCTAGCTGATGGCCGGCTTTATTCTGAGGACCCTGATTGTAATCTCACTTCGGGGGTTGCCATTCGAGACTTGCTGAGGGACATGTTTGAGTGGGAGGAACAACGAAGTATTCCTCATGAGATCATTGTTTCATACCTTGAACTGGCACGAGTGTCTTTTCTCCGCGGACAACTGCGCCATGTACCATGGAAATTTCCTGACCTGAAACCGCGATGCATCGAAGGTGAATTCCTATCGCATGTGGTCAATTCCAAGAACAATCAGCATGTTTTCTATGTTTTAGATAAATATGGAGAGAGCACAGAAGAGAGCATGTATTGCCTTTTCTTCAATATCTGCAAACTTTCGACGTTTCCAGTAAGGGAAACGGAAATTCGACTGATTAAACACATGATGGAAATGGGATATAGCCTAACTGGAGTACAGCCAACACTCCTACCAAGACAGGCAATCGGGTCGTGGCTAGTCCTTGGTTCAATTTTCTCATCAGTCTTCTAGATAGACCCTACTGCTTCTTTCCAGGTACGCCGAAATCGGACTTAGGGCTCTTGTTTTAGACGTCATTCGCACGTTCCTCAACAAAGGCGCTAGTTTGGAATCACGGTTCCCAGTTGTGGTCCGGGTGACAAGTTTTGCGCATGAAACTGTACGCATTGGTTTGGCAAATGAATTTACTTCTTCACCAACATTCTTCAACGCGCAGTACATCATCTTCGAGATGAATGCAAAAGCGGCTGTTGATTTCATCATGAAGCATTACTGCGTTCAGGTGGAAAAGGTCAGCCCGGCAATTCAACCAAGTTTCTTCTTTACAAGACCTTTTATAAAGGCTTTGGCATTTACTAATCGAAAGGATTTACGATTATTTCTTGTTAATAAGGAGGAACTTTCAGATCAATTAGTCAAAACTTTGGAAGGTTTAATTTTGCCTGAAGCTTTCGATGCCCGCCTTTCTTTTAAAGGCTTTTATGTAAATCTCGTCCAAGCCTGGATGAAGACATTTTATATATATTGCCCTGTGGCAAAAGATGGCTTAAACTGGCATGGTGTTCAAATTCGGGTATCTCACAGTTAAAGACACTTTAGAAGCTTTTCAGGTCAGAATAGAATAAACAGTATTAGGTCGTTAAGTAACGAGGTATCTATTTACTTTTTCCCTATTACTTATAATTACAGATTGTGAAAGCTTCTGCATAAAAGCTTATATTAAGGGGGAAAATATCGTGTTCTTATTCATTACTTATATTCGCAGCCTAAATCTTAACCTCATAGGCGGCAGTCTTCATAGCTCATAATCACGTCATGTCGGGATCTTACTGGTTGAATACCTATATGTGTCTTACACTGCCTGTGGTACACAATGTGGAGTGATGATGGGAAGGTATTGTACGGGACCCATATCTCGCTGCCTATAGAGGAACCTCGTGGACTAGCCGATCACTACACTGCTCAGACGCTTTCACACAAGGGAACTTGGGTTTGCGGTTGGCTCTAAAAACTTTCTTAAACCGATTTGAAGTCCCATCACCATTATAATAAGTAATTCTGGAGCCTCTTGGCGCTTACCGTTCTGTCGGGATTGATGTGGTAGCTATCTTGTAATAGAACCTGCTGTTAATATGAAACCCCCAAGCTGTCTTCCTGCAGGCTCAACTGTTCCCACCAGGGAAAGCCAAGCCCGCGATCAAATCTAGGATAAACCTGTACACAACGATCGAGATTTTGGCGGCTGCCTGAGTAATTTAGAATTTTCGTATAAATGCACGTTTTCAATCGTCACTTATCACATTACGGCCTGGTGCGGACTCGGTCTACGAACGCTATTCCGCACCGAAAGTGACGTACCAAGCTGTGCCGTTGAACCGAAGATCCCTTGTCAAATGTCTTATCACTGCCACCCTAGACCCAAGCCGAGTGCTATTAATTTAAATCCGAGCCCCCGAGTTCTGAAGCCGAAGCCGACCCTACTTTTCAAGCCGAGTCCCCAAGCCACTCGGAGTGGTCTATAATCATCTGCTATAGTGCTCCTGCAACCAGTGATTCCGTCAGTGTAAAAAGGCTCGGACCGAGCTCGCGAAGCCCCAAACAAAAGTCCCATCTACGACGTAAGTATTTATATAGAGAGGCGCCCTTCCAGGGACATAAGAGTAAAAGAAGAGAACATAAGCCGAGGGAAAAAAGAGCACAATCTCGGACCTGGTCTTAGTCCCAGAAATATCTCGCCCTTTTACCATCTCTCCAGATCCCATCATATCTACCTATCTTGTTCGTAGCATACTTAGTCCCTACGATGACTGCCCAGCAGAGCGAGAAAGCACCAGTCAATCCAGTCGCGCAAGATAAAAATGAACTCGAATCAGGGAGTGCCCAACCAAACAAGTCCGAGGCGGAATCGCTACTGGTATATTTCCCATACAGTCCGTGATGCGTTTCACATACGCTAATCAATCCCCCGCGGCTTAGGTAACTTGGGACGGAGACAACGACCCAGGGCATCCATACAATTGGTCTCGGCCGCGCAAATGGACCATCACTCTATTACTCTCTGGCGGCGGCTTGGTCACTCTCATGTCAGGCGCCATGCTCGCCCCAGCTCTCGAGACAATCTCCCACGATCTGGACACCGACGCGGAAGAAACACAGATCTTTCTATCAATATTCGTTCTCGCATTCGCCTTTGGACCCATGGTTCTCTCCCCGCTCGCTGAAGTCTTCGGGCGGCGACCGACATGGATTGCCTCTAGCTGCTTCTATATCTTATGGAACACCGTTGCGGGTTTCAGTAAGTCAAGCGGTCTGTTGATTGCAAGCCGTCTTCTCTCAGGTCTTGGGGCAAGCGCTGAGTTTGCTCTGTCGAACCCGGTTCTATCGGATATGTGGCGGGCGGAAGAAAGGGGGACTTCATTCGCTATCTCGGCCTTTATCCCGCTCTTGGGTCCGGCGCTGGGGCCTATCATTGGTGGTGCGGTCACACAGACTGTGGGTTGGCACTGGACCTTCTGGGTTCTCTCCATCTTCGATGGGATCTTGGTCGTCATCGCTCTATTCGTGTTCGACGAGACCTATGAGGTTGTTCTGCTGGAGAGAAGAGCTGCACGTTTGCGCAAGGAGACCGGCAGGGCTTACTTCACAGAGCACATGACTGCCTCAGAACAAAGTCTTCGTCCAGTTCTGCTCCGAGCACTCAGTCGCCCGTTCCGTCTCCTCTTCACGCAACCCATATTGCAAGTCATTGCGATATTCCTGGCCTACAATTTCGGAATCCTCTATATCGTTCTCTCCACGTTTGCGACTCTGTGGATTGAGCAGTATGGCCAGTCACAATGGGAGAGTGGCTTGCATTACTTCGCCCTAGTTATAGGTTATACAATCGCAGCACAGGGCGGCGCTATTCTCATGGACAAGCTTTGGGGATATCTCAAGAAGAAAGCTGGCGACGACACGGCACCTGAGTATCGCGTTCCTCTGATGCTACCCGGAGCCATCCTGATCCCTCTCGGTCTGTTTCTCTATGGCTGGTCGGCAGACAGGCATACTGCTTGGATAGTCCCAGACATCGGTATCGCCATCTTTGGTTGTGGCATCATCCTAAATACGCAGGCTCTACAAGCATATGTTATGGATGCTTTCCGTAAGTATGTCGCCTCTGCAAGTGCTGCGTCGCAGTTCCTTCGTAGCATTACAGGGTTTTCCTTTCCCATTTTTGCTCCAGCAATGTATAAGAAACTTGAGTACGGCTGGGGAAATAGCCTGCTTGCCTTGGTGTTCATCGTGCTGGGTTGGCCGGCACCGTTCCTGTTGTGGAGATACGGTGCGACTCTTCGAGCCAAAGGCACGCCGCAGTGGTAGATTGGTTAACTCCATGTGGCCTAATTTCCGAGGCTAGTCCGGTGTGCAAAATACTACTTTCTTGCGAGGAAAGAAAAGGGCTGACGCCGTAGCTTGGAGGAGTGTAGGAGCGGTATGCTGGGGCGCCTGGCGAGGCGATAGAGCGAGAAAGGTTGGCTCGAATACCAGTCAAACATCCTCAGGTTGTCAATTTCATTTTTACCACTCAAGCTGATCTGCAATTTCAATCGGTGGCCTCGGCTACGGGGAGCATGCCTGGCGTTCACGCGGCTTATGAAGCAAACCAGCCCGTAACACCAGGGCGCATGAAGGAACCAGATCCAGTGTCACGACAGCACGTGAGATTGAAGTTCCTCTAAATGAATATTAGTAATAGAACTGCTATACGACGGCTCTGACTGGTATGCCTTTGACCTAGAAATGTCTTTGCAATCGGGCCGTTGAATCGGTCCACTGTAGGTCCAGGACACTAGCCACCATCTGCCGTGTCTTAGAGGTCAAGATTCTGATCGCGGAAGTGCGATGAATCGGGAAAATAAATAACTCTTGCTTGAGGAGATGTCTTGGTTACTAGCCAATTGCAATTATTTTATATGCAGATTCGGGATAAGCTTAAACTGTGGAGGGAACATAGTGTGTTCTTTGTTGCCGAGTTCAGCCTTGCGCTCTCTCTGCACGGCGTTCAGCAGATGGCTGCGGTCTAGCCACTGCTTGCCATTCAGACAACGCCAGCCCGACGAAGGAAACTGTTCGAACGCGGTAATACCCTTGGGTATAAAGCTATCACAAGTTGCTCTTGTCTTCATAGCACTTTGCATCATCAATCCAACTTTTACTTCTATCCACTTGCCTACAGTTCAATCTCCCTGATCTTGACCGTTTTAAACATTTTACCCCCCTGTCGTCCGTCACCATGCATTTCATGACTACAATCACCGTCTTTATTTCCGCTGCCGCCGCTTTAGGCTTCAAGGGCAGGAGAAAGCCTCGGGTCGAACTGCTCAAGGTCTCTGAAGCTCAAGCAGTCTGTGGGCCGGACAGAAGTGTCCGGTGTTGCAACAGCAAGGCTGGCAATGCGAACGACAAAAACAAAGGCGGACTGTTAGGTCTTTCGTCCACGAATTTGAACACATTCAACAACTGCTTCGATCTCAGCCTGAATATTATAGGAATTCTCGATGGCACCCTTGGAAAGAAGTGTAGTGGCAATGTGGTTTGCTGCCGGGACTTCCCAATCGCTGTAAGAAGAACAACCCTTGAGTTTGGGCTCATATACTAATGTATTGCAGGACATCACCAGCCCCGTCAATGGACGACCCTGCATTGATTTGATCAGCCTGCTTTAAGCTTCTCTGACTTGGTACAAGCCGAGAGTAGTTATCTCAAGGAGCGGTGATCAAATAATTCTTAATCGATGTGCCTAGACCTTAAAGCTTTGCGCACCTCGTGATGCTACTACCTATTTGAGAGCCGCCATCTCTAGAACCTTTAAGTTAAAAACTTTATGATAAGTTGAAAGCTTGAATTATGGGGAACAGATAACCTTCAGCGCCGCTGCTTATCTTATCGGCACAAAACATTGCCTTTGTTCGAAGCTCCTTCTTTCCTGCACGCCAACTCATAGTATTCGTCATTTCAATTCGCAACCATTTCTATTTCCTTCACTTCTGCAACAACCGCGACAATGAGTTCACCTGCCGCCCACCTCCCTGCGCCTCTCCCAGAGCATGCGATCCAGACTCTCTTGCAGGCCTTGCGCTTACCTCAGGCCACGTCGATCAGCAACCCACAAATGACTGCTCAATATCATTCAGTCTACTTCCTCACTCTGCCGTCTTCCGAGCTCTCACACGGCTACTCCGAGCTGGTTCTTCGCGTCGCGGGCAACCATCTCCCCGAGATCAAAACTGTGAATGAGATCGGCGTCATGACCTGGCTCTCCAAGAACACCACGATACCTTTGCCAGAGGTCATAGCCTACGATTCTTCCACGAAGAACCCCATCGCTCACGAGTACACTTTGCTCTCGCGTGTTCAGGGTGTCACTCTCGGTGATATTTATAGTAGCCTGGGCGACAAACAAATGAACCGAATGTTCGACCAGCTGATCGACTTCCTCACTCAACTACAAGCGCGCCCTTGGGACGGTATCGGAGGATTAAAAGTCGATGATCAAGGCGAAGTTCAGCTCGGCCCAGTGGTGGATGAGACATTCTGGCAGGTCCCAGACATCAAAGCGCTTTGGCCTGAAGGAGAGACAGTGGCGACCATGAACATCGGAGGGCCGTACAAGACATACGTCGAATACATGGTAGCACATGTAACCAAGTACATACGACTCATACAAACCCATGAAAAGTTGGTTTTCATGCGAGGCATAATCCCCCGCCTCGAGGTCTTCGTAGCCGCTCTCCCAAAACACGCCAACGAGCTCAACAACGTCAAGTTACGCCTCGCTCATAAGGACCTACACTTCGCGAACATGATCTTCGACCCTTCTTCTGGCAAAATCAGTGGGATTCTTGATTGGGAATTCGCTGGTGTCGTGCCATATCCTCAGTGGAACCCAAGAAGCTCTTTTCTCTGGAACGGGATCGACACCTCGGAATCGTTACAGGAAAGTACAGGTTGTTGGAAGTCTTCAAAAAGCGTTGCAAGGAGAAGAGATGCACGTTATTTGAGGAAACAGAGTACACTTCGCCACTACAAGAAAGCATGCAGCGTGCGGTTGACTTCTTGCGGGCTATTGTGGAGGTATCGCCGAGGGATCAGAGACAGGATCTGGTACAGGGATGGAAGGACACGGTGCTAGAGAACATCTCTAAGTTTGACGCTTAGCTTGGACAGTTCTGTTGAGCGACTATTGCATTGTACCCATATTCTCAGCATCGTTAGCCAGAAAGTCCTGCATGTCAATACCAAATCCCAGTCTCTCAAACTCGGACTCGGTTCCAAAGGTTCCCAGTATACCCTCAAACGACAGGTCCAATGCCCCAAGGTCATTGAATTCCATGGCTTGAACTGTATCAGGTGTGATGGTGTTGCTGTCCATCGCCATATGAGCTTCGGCCGGCATGTTCAGCCTCTGATGGAGTGTTCGTATCACGCCGGCTGCGCTTGAAGCTGTTCCAAAGAACTCGCCCATCTTTTCTAGTACCGTGATACTTTGCGACAGAGCTGTGCGGGCGATGATAGCAGTTTGGCTGTCTGATGGACATGCCAGGAGATATCCGACGAGCGTTATCGCAGCGTTCCATTGGCAGTTGAACGGTTCGTACCACCCATTCAAGATGTCGTATTCTTGGTAAACCTGATATAGAAGTTTCGTCGTCGCTGCTGCATGTAAAGCTGAGATATCGGCCACTTCGTGTGATGGCGCAGGCTCTATGCTTCTAGAACGAGTCAAAGATTGGCTTATGGAATGCCGTCCGAGTGTGAGCATCAGTTCATGGTAGAACAGCTCAAGCATCAAGCGCTGTCTTCGCAGCGAGACAGGCGCAAATGGCTCAATCTCGACTTCTGAAAGGTCGGTTGAGAGAGGCTTTCCACCTCTTCGTCTCTCCGTCTTCAGCATGTGAGGTAGAGATTCCCCCCAAGCCTGAATTCTATCCATACCTGGAGCGGATACGCTTGATTGACCGTAGGGAGTCCTTGTGGAAACTTCACCACTCGAGCAGTAATTAAAGGCACTATCAAAGGCTGATCGGGCTACTTCGGTGAGCTTGGCTCTCTCAATGGTGTATCTCAGCTGATCAACGCCAAATGTAGCATGGCCTTGGTCGCTTGCAGGCAATAATGGCGAAATCGGCTGGGTTTGGGTGACCCAAGGCCGACCTAACCTAACACATGATCTCGTTTCGAACATGAACATGACGCACCAGGCCCGCTTTCGTGCTTCTTTTTCTTCGACGGGTAGATCGCTTCCTGGCTCAATATGCAGTCCCAAAGTATATGCTGTGCGTGCTGCAACACCGAGCATATTCTGCGCCATGTTCTGGTAAGAAGCATTCGCCAAATAGATCGCAGACCACAGTTGACACTGAAAGGTCTCGAGCGTTGGCCTCTCCAAGTCACACGATATGAGGCTTTGACAGCGCTGATATAGCCAACGGCCTGCCACAGCTGCGTCGCGAGAGTTGATCTCCGCCTTGTAGCCACTCGCACGTGGAAGCGACGTGACGCCGAATTGCATACAGAGAGCCAGTACAATATCGACCAGAGGGGAGTCTTTTCTCATGTTTCCAGTTGGCTCAAGCCATAATGATTTGTAGTGTTCTTTGAACTCTGCCTCATCCAGAAGTTGGTAACAGCAATGCCACGAGTCCCAAAAGAGGTCAAGGAAGAAAGCCTCTTGCGTTGCTGACAAGTCTCTCCCAGAGAGAGTTTTCTCAGTCAGTCCATGCGTCATTCTGGTGGCTACCCCGCCATCTGAGCTTCGGTGGTCCTCTAACTCGGTATTTGGAGTATTGATGACATTGAACATGGATCTACTTGCCGAATTGGGTATCAAGCTTTGAGACTCCTGGTCAGTGTTCAAGGCTGCGCCATTTGCTTTGAGATGATGGCTGATACAATGGATGAAATAGTACGTTGATGAAGGCCCGTAGAACTGAGTGCTTGGGGCTGACGGCTGGATGGCTGTCGTAGTATCGAGTTGAACTCCCTCGGTGGCATAGGAGAAGCTTGCGGACGGGTTGTTAGGTATGAGCTCTGGACTATGCTCATCTGGCGGTGTCGGGATGCTCGCATCTTTGAGCTGCCCCTCAAGCTCTTTCACTCGTTCTCGCAGCCGATCGATCTCACTATGAGCTGTGTCAGCTGTGGAGTTCAGCTCTGTACAAGGCCAATGGAATTCATTGTTATACCTCATCGCGCGCGAGAGACTCCATCCCGGATTCTGTCGGGTCGTGCTATTGCATCGCAAACCTTTGCTTGAGCAATTCTGACATGGGTACTCGGTATCGCATTTGACTCGATGCAGTCGGCATGAGTCGCAGGCTTTTGATACCTGATTGCGCTTGGGTTTCCTTGACGGAGTGGGTGAGCTTGAGGCAGAGAAGGTCCCAAACATGCTTGCGACACGGTTCCAGATTCTATGAAGCTATTCGGAGTGAGGTGGAGGAGTTTGAGGTGCAGGTCAGCACTAACATCCGCCCAAGCCGTTCCATCGGAGTTAAACGAAGTTGTCTAAAGCCGATCGTGGTAGTAGATGTGGATCCATATCGTTTGCGATAATGATGATGATTGGTTCAGTAGGAGATAAGCTTGAATTCGAGTCTGGGCTTACCCTTCAACGTGTTCCTCAATCGCAGTTAACACCAAATAAAAAGTTGACAGATCTTGCATTTTATGAGAAAACTTCTATATAAACATCAGTGCAAGATGAATTGATGCAAACCCTGGCACTTTAATACACTCCAAGCGCCTTGGCGATCTCCTCAGCGACACCCTTCGAAGATGCTGGGTTCTGACCTGTGATCATCTTCCCATCAACAACAACCTTTTCCGCTAAAGGACCATCATCAGCCTTGACATACTTTCCACCACTGGCCTCACCCAGTCTCTTCTCAAGACTAAAGTCCATATCCTCTGTAAACTGGAACATTTCTTCACCCACGTCATCAAAGCCCGTAACTTGCTTGCCCTTCAAGATCAACTCCCCCGATGCCGTAGTCGCATTGACGAATGCAGCTGGTCCGTGACATACAGCTGAGATGACCTTGCCTTGAGAGTGGAAATCGCGAAGGAGGCTTTTGGAATGCTCATCGTGGACAAGGTCTACCATCGGACCATGGCCACCGGGGTAAAAGATTGCGTCGAACTCCAAGGCACGACCAGCAACGTCGCTGAGTTTGAGGGTGTTCTTCCATACTGACTCGTGGTTTTCGAGGAAGTCTTTGCATACCGGATCATCTTTGAAAAGCTCCACCGACACAGGATCAAGTGGAGACTCGCCGCCCTTGGGAGTCGCATAGACCAGTTCGGCGCGAGGGTTGAGAACGTGAAATGGGTGAGCAAGCTCGGGCTGGCCATGTTAGTACCATTCGATTAAGGCATGCAGAAGACAATCTGTGGATATGTAGGTAATGATTGAGGAGGTACTACACTTACCAGATACCATCCGATTTGCTTCCCAGTCTTGGGGACCTTGTCGGCAGATGTGAGGACCACCAGAATCTTGGGCTTAGAAGTTGTCATCTTGAAGATCAAAAGTCCGGAATATTTATTGATAAGTGAAATGAATAAGACACAGTTGCTCGGCGTTTGCTGAGAGTGATCGAGATTTTGTTGATCTTCAAACTTTGCAGAACGGTGCTCGGGTTTATATATTAAACTCTTGAGATAATAATTCTTACATATCCCTAAGGAGAGACGGAGTGCAATATAGATCCGGCTGATTCTGTTACGGGTATGGCTCGTTTCTGTTTGATGACCGGGTCTTGTACTCCTGCTGACTCCGTTGCTCCTTTGGGAAATGTGGACCAACGTGTGACCTCACCCTCCAATATCATAAGCTTCAACAGCCGGACAATACACCCCAAGCGACCCAAGAGGACCAGCACATTGAATGGACGAAGGTAGACACACGATGCCATTTTGAAGGTCCTAATTTAATCTTAACTTTAAATAAACGCGAGCATATCACTTGTCGATTATCTCGGTCTGAAGTATGAGAGGGTGAAGATAACGTTAACTTTAGACATTTAAATCTTATACTGCAGTGACTAATCCCCACTATTGCTTCTACACCTATAGATAAGTGCTCTGAAAAGCATACAAGCTCTAAGCCCTAGGTTCCATCTGCGAATAACATACATGGCTCACAACTCGGGGTCTATCGTGGCCTTCCGAACTCACGAGCGAAATCACGCGCTCCCGTGGACCATAAGACGCCCAACTCGTGACTAGACAGCTTGAACCAGCCCATTGTATTGCGAGATCTTGTAGTAGACTTTGCATGATTATCCAATAAACGGACTCTTCACAAATCCATTTGTGACCGAAGCTTTGAGTGCTGTATATATCTCGCTCATCATCCACCAGTTGCTCTCTCCGATATTTCCCTTAAGCGAAACTTCATACAAACCAAAAATCCACAGTCGGCGTCACACAGAAAAATGTCATCTTATCCTTTATTATGAAGTGTACTACCCCTCCACTGCCGAATGCTCCGAGCAATATGTTCCAAACGGCAACCATGTAGAAGAGTCGGTCGATCAGTATGAGACACCAGACGAAAAGAGATCCGACAACACGAGAAGTATGGAGTCACAATCTTTTGAACTCAAAGACTCCGCGAGCAACAAACAGGAGAGCAAATCCCAACCTCACAACGACCAGAACAAGACTGCCAAAAGCAACTCTCATCAGCAGCAGCCTGCAAGAGAACCTCCTCGCCCAATAGAGAAGATGGAACCGCGTAAAACTGAGAAAGCGGGTGAATGTGAGGAACGCGAGGTTTGCACAGGGGGGCTTTCAATTCGACTACAATTTTGCTGCATGTACTATGAGCTCGATTATTGTTGACAGTTCGGGCGGGAAGGCTCGCGGGGTTTCGGTAATTACAGACGGGCTTGTATGTATCCTTGAACGAACGGAGAACCTTTACTGATCAGTGTTTAGAACGCCAGCAACACTGTTGGTAATAGAAACACGACCAAAAAAGGCCATGTGCCGATGTAGTCACCAGGCTTAGGCTGGATATGACGTACATTGCTTTTGTCAGTATTTGGTCATGGGTGCAGCTACGTGATGGGACGGATCACTGTACTGTCTAAAATGGAGGGCATAAGACTCGAAATATGACACTCATTATTTCGCTCTGCTACATACCATCCACCATTCTATCATTTATCTTCTGGGAAACCAAGGACGTAAAGTCAAAGTTGTTCGCCATTCCCGCTACTGCAAAACTACGCTGGTCAGCATGGACCATTGTGATATTCTGCCCTGTCATATCTGGCCCATCCACGTTAAACTTGCCCGCCAGGGCAGTGCTCTCTACCGTAGCACAGACATCAGAAATGTTTTGTGATACGCGCTCAATAGTGACAGCTTTAAGAGCCTTTTTGCAGACCTTCTCTGATATCCTAACCATATCTTTGTGTCGCTTAATTTCGGAGGCAAATGACTCTTTGTCTTCGGTCTCACTGGAACCTGATGCCTCTGCCCCGTACTTGACGACCTTCATTTTGTCCTTGTGAACTTCGTCGATCTTTTGTTTGAGGAAAGCTTCGAGTGATGACAATTTACGACCACGAAGTTCTTTGATCATGTCCCCTTGACGACTCATTTGGAGACTGCAGCAAATATTCGTCAGCTCACGATTCATCGGCAAGAAGGTAGGGCTCACGTGTTGTTGGTCACTAAGGTAACGTTGAGTATCTTGATACACTGATCTAGCTGATCTTTCATCAAGCGTATTCGACCTTGCCGCAAAAGACCAATCTTGGTATAATCTAGAACGGATGTTTCGTGCTGATATCAACTGCAGATATGAAGGCGGATTATCAATTTTGATCTTTGCCGCAATACTTGGCCATGATGAAACAGTGAAATTTCTTTCTGACCAAGGTGCACATTTCGATATCGAAGACTTTCGCACGTGGCTACACCAGACGGCCCTGGTACCCATCTCTGGATGGAGCACAGGAGTCGTTTGGGCGTTTCTCCAGCGCCTCACTGATATATGTTGGGCGGGTGAAGATGGGGGTCGGCTATTGAACTTGGCTGCGAAATATGCCGATTGCGAGATAGTTCAACTCTGCTTGGCGAAAGATGTTGACGTCACTTGGAAACATCCGTGTGATAGTACGTCCTTGATCGAGGCATTATTGTGGTACGGGAGCCGAAATTCGGATTATTTCAGCAATGATATTTGGTATTCCTTTGCTGCTGATGGAAAACACAAGCTTACCGGAAAGGCGGATAGACGAGCAGTAGTCCTGAGTCTGTTAGATCATGGTACCAATCCAAACCTTGGCGGGGAGGATCTGTGGCTGAGCGGTTATTCTTCCTGGACAGAAATCAGAAACCTTGACGATGGTTCACAAAGACCACCTCTTGTTTGTGCAGCTAGCAGAGGATTTGAATGCGCAGTACAAGAACTACTGGACCGCGGTGTTGACTGCAATGCGAGAGCCACGATAATTCGTAAGCCAGAACGGAGCTGGTGTCTAGATCGGCTTGCTTCTAGGTCTAAACGAGCCTCCACAGAGCAAGAGCCTCAAAGTATCATCGAAGGTGGATCGGCTCTACTATATGCAGCTCGTAGGGGCCATGTAGCGACATCGCGACTTCTCCTTGCGTATGGTGCTGATACAAGCCTTGTGGATGAATAAAGGAAAACGGGTTTGGAATGGGCCCTTGAAAATGGATATCAAGAAGTCGAACAGGTATTGATGGAGCATGATGAGGCAATGGGCGGCTCTTAGAGATGGCAACGGTATTAAGTATCGTTTACTTTCCTTGTAAATAATAGATCTTCAATAGAAAATTATCATCTGTGTCAGATCTCCTCGATATTGTCCGACTCATTATGATCGACGGCAGGAAGACTTCGATCCACGTTCATAAGAAGACACCCACTCGCCTTGTCAACCAATATATCCAAATGCCGATAACTACCTCCAAACCTCGTCCCAACAATTTTAACTGTCTCCATAAGTGTATCGATAACGCCAACATCCATAGTCGATCCTTGATATTCCAGCGGTACCAACGACAGCAGATCCGCCAACGAGCAGCCAACATCAAAGACCTTCTCGATGATTCCAATGCCGTTAGCCTCAAAAGCCTGCGTTGGCAATAACTGCGACACCATCACTATATCACGCGCTATACTGGCTGGGTAGTGCAACGACATGACATCTTCGCTATTCGCTGTTGAGAGAACTCTTTTTGAAGCGCACAATTTCCAGACCACGATCTTGAGCCATTGACGCGATATAAGAAGATCTGCCTGTTGAACTTGAGAGTGGTTTGAGAGGTTCGGAAGTGAATGTTTGAGAAGATACTGCAATCGAAACAAGTTTGCGAAGTCTGTAGAAGTGGATGATGTTGGGGTGTTCCACTGTGTGATGAATTCTTGCCCAAAAGGGCGGAAAAGTGAGATGAGATCAAGGAAGCCACGAAGTATTTCAGCGTCGGATGACGTTGGGTCGACGTTGGGAAGCTTTAGTGTTTCCTGCAATCTGATCGGTCGATTTCTTTGCAATGCATATGCCCTCTCGGTAATGAAGAGGACCCAAAACATCCTCTGAGCGTACTTCACAAAGACTGGGTCGCTTGTATCATCATCGATGTAGGTGGTCTCCTCGTGCAAGCGCAATGTCTGAAGCATAGTGATGGCTTCCTGTAAGTAATACCAGGCGGGGTTATCCTTATTCATTGAAAAGAACGCAGCGTGAAGAAAGAATGATGTCTGAATATGCATTAAGGATGGATGTTCAATGAGATTGCAGAACTCTCGCGCGCGAAGAGTCTCCGCTATCAAGAAGTCCGCCGATGGAATCGTAAAATTGTCCTCGACGGGACAGGGCGGTAGTATTTCCGGCGATAGTGCGATGATAGCACAACATGCGGTTATTAGTCCGTACTGTTCGGTCGATCTTGGTGTTTGTTCAAGATATGGGCGATGTAGAATTGGAGTAAGTGGGTATTTATGCTTGAAGTAAGCGTCAAGACACCATCGAATAACTGCATCAGTCATTTGCGGCGACTCGAAGAACTGTTTCGAACATGGTGGAGATGCTGTGGTATTTGAACTGGCTCTGGGGACGTCGATTTCAGGGCTCGTAGATGAAAATGTTGTCGCTGGTCGCTGTTTAGACCTCCGTGCATATCGCGGCCCTTTAGGTCCCGTCTTCTTAGGCACCGCCAAATATGTACAGCTTATATCTAGGCTTTGGCAATTGTGACACGGTCGACAGCCATCGCAGCGTATCTTTCGCTTATGGCAGACATCGCAAGCTTGACGGATCTTGGTGGGTTTTGGCGGCGCTGGACTTGACATGGCTCGATTAATTGGAAGCAGTTGCGTCAAGGTTTGAAGTTTGCGGGGATTGGGTTTTATATGAATGCGGAGAACAGGGCCCTTCGTCATGGCTGCACGCCACTGGGTCCACTGAATTTAGCACTAACTGCTCTAGAATCAGCTCAGAAAAAAGACGAGGAGGATAATGTTACGATGTAGCACAAGAGACATCGACGAGGGACACCAGCGAAAGAGTGAGTTGATAAAGTAAAGAACATTCATTTAATATGCTATCATTCTCATATACCATAAGACTTTTTGTTTCCTCATCCCATGATAACGGCCAAATTGAAAACTCCAAACCCGACGCCCATCCACGATATTGGAGACCCTCACTCCACCACATTCTCAATACCTTGCTAGTTTCATCATTTCTTCTCCACGGTGGGCTTTCGCACAACAACTCCATCGTTGACAACATACTTGGAGAACTTTCTGGGAGGTACACCCTCAGCATACAGGCAGTCAATGTCATGATAAGTCCTGTTCTTCGTCTCAGGCTGGAACCAAAACAGCGTAGCCAGAATGAGGACCTCAGCGCCAACAAACAAGAACATGACCTTTCCACCCCAATTCAATTGATCGGGGTTGATGAAGTAGGGAAACACGGAAGACAGCATAAGCGCAGTGAGCTGCTGGCAAACAAGGCTGAAAGCAATAGTCTTGGGACGTGTAGCCTGAGCAGCAGTTTCTTGCGCGATAGCCCATCCGAAGCAACCAACTGTACCGGTGTATAGCATCGACCAGGTGATCATGAAGGCGAGGAGGGCGGTGTTGGCGGCTGTGTTTGCAGTGCCGGCGAGGGAAGTTCCGGCGATGATGATGGACCAGCAGCAGAGGAGTGTGCCGCCTCCGATGAGGGACTTTCGACGGGGGAGGACGTCGGAGACGCAGACGGCGACGCAGTTGGAGAGGAATTGGAGGGTGGAGGAAATAGCTGTGAGGCCGAAGGGGTCGGATTGGCCGATGAGTTCGAAGTAGTAGGTCTGGTAAGTGTCTGCGACAGTTAGTACTTAGGTCAACAGGAGCGGTAACTGGCTACTTACTGGCAAAGTATCCGCCAGAGAAGTTCTGAGACTGAAGTCCCATAACAGCGATGAGGGTTCTGCTTCGGTGCTCCTTGGAGAAGATGGCCTTCCAGCTAGTCTGCTTAGCCATGTTGGCTTCACCAGCAGAAACCTCGAGTTCAGACTTGATAAACTCCAATCTCTCTTCAACGTCGATAGCAGTACCGTAAAGCTTGAAGATGGCCTTTCGGGCATCATCGTCGCGGCCCTTCTTGACGTACCAGACAGGTGACTCGGGCAAGAAAGGAAGACCAATGGCAAAGAGAGTAGGGACGAGGAAGGTCATGACAAAAGCAAGTCGGAAGCTCCATTCGCCCTTGATCTTGGAAGAGCCCCAGCCAGTGATAGAGGAGAGGAAGAAACCAAGGACAATGATGACGTTGGTGAGGGAGCTCAGAGAGCTTCGAAGAGCGGCAGGTGCATTCTCTGTGACGTACAGAGGAGGAGTAACTGTTGAAAGACCAACAGAAAGACCAAGAAGAAGCTTGGAGACGAAGAGGATAGGCAGACTAGGAGCAAAGACCAGCGCGAAAGAAGACGAAATAGATAGAGCGACAGCAGTCCAAAGAACATACTTGCGCCCAACCCAATCCGCAAACGTACCCGCCAAAAAAGCACCAAAGATTTGTCCAATAGTACTAGCAGCGTTCCAAAGAGACTGCCACAGCGCCGGGATGACATACTGATCACCAACGCTGTAGTACTCTCCATAAACCTTGCGGAACTCTGGGAATGCAACAGCTACACCTGAGAGACCAGCGTCGTAACCCCAGCCAAAGACTAGGGACATGATGTAGATGGACCATAGGACGAAACGCTTGTCTTTCTTGAGGTTTGTCCAGAGGCGCTGGTATTGTTGCTTGGGGGTGAGATCTTGAGCGTCAATGGCTTTTTGGATGGCGATGGAGTCGGGTGCCTTTTCGACATGGTCGGACACTGTGGCGATGGCTTCGAGTTTGGTGGTCATTTTGAGGTTCGAAGGGGGTTGGAGTGATTGAGGTTGTGATGATGAGCTGGTTATTCGAGGGGTATGCCCTCAGGATTATATATTATTTCATGATCATTAGACTCAAGAGTTATCTGGAGAGGCGTTGGACATTCTCCGATGAATGGAGCCCCATGGGGAACAGCAAGAGCGAAAAATCGCCCCATCTCATCGGCCGAGAAGAAGTTTGCAAGACACCATCCTAACAACCCGGATCGAGATAGTAGACCCAAGGGTGAAATGGGTGAATTTCCATTGGCCAACATCACTCTGGAGAAAAAAAGGACCGTGCGTTTGGAGACGATGATCATTGGGTAAATTGTCGGTCCGATGCAATTGGTGCACATCTCGTCTCTCGGGTAAGTCATCAACAAATCACAATTCAGCCTTGAGAGTTTCAGCCCAGAATGAAAAGGCACGAGATCGACGTGGAGAAGGCATCACACGATTCTCTCTCTTTGATGTTACATGAGAATTATTCATTGTCGGACCGGGAAGTAATCATCGGGTATAAGAAACCTCACACACGAGTGTAATAATTTCCTCATCACAACATTCTTCTCAATCGAACAACCCAGACCCCGCCATCATGTCAGCCTCAACCCCTCCCGATCGCCAATGGTGGAAAGAAGCTGTTGTCTACCAAATCTACCCAGCTAGCTTTCTTGACTCCAACGGCGATGGGCTAGGCGACTTGCCTGGTATTATCTCAAAGCTTGACTACATTCGTTCAGTAGGCGCAACGGCTATTTGGCTGTCGCCTATCTTCAAGAGTCCTCAGCATGATATGGGGTATGACGTCTCAGACTATCGCGACATTCATCGTCCTTACGGCACGATTGAAGATGTTGAGGCGTTGATCTCTGGGTGTCATGAGCGGGGTATCAAGGTGCTACTTGACCTGGTGGTGAATCATACTAGCCATGAGCATGAATGGTTCAAAGAGTCACGCTCGTCAAAAACTTCACCGAAGCGAGATTGGTATTTCTGGCGCGATCCGAAATTCGATGCAGATGGTAATCGAAAACCGCCTAATAACTGGGCTTCCATCTTTGGTGGTAGCGCATGGACATACGATGAGACGACAGAGCAATACTATCTCTCACTCTTCCTCCCCGAGCAGCCTGATCTCAACTGGGCCAACGATGACATGCGCGAGGCAACATACGACGACATGAAGTTCTGGCTCGACAAGGGCGCCGACGGCTTCCGCATTGATTCGATGAATCTCATGTCCAAGCACCCTGATCTTCCCGACGCACCTATTACCCGACCAGACGCCGAGTTTCAGCCAGGCGATAAGTACTTCGCTAGCGGTCCGCGCATGCACGAGTATATAAAGGAGATGAGGGAGAAAGTCATCGACAAGTATGATTGCATGACGGTTGGAGAACTAGGCTTCACAAAGGATGAGGATAGTGTCGCTAGTTATGTTGCCAAGGATAGGCATGAGTTGAACATGTTGTTCACGGGAGATATTGTTGATATGGACTTTGGTCCAAATCATAAATACGAACGTGATGACTTTCGGCTTTCGAAGCTCAAGACAATCACGAGTCGGTGGCAAGGGGCTATGCCGAAGTTTGACGGCTGGAACTCTGTTTACATGGATAATCACGACTCTGGCCGCTCACTATCACGGTATGGCTCTGATAAGCCCGAGTTCCGAAAGGAGGCTGCCAAGATGCTGGCCATCTACCTCGGTACACTCAGCGGAACGCTATTCCTTCTCCAAGGTCAAGAAATCGGCATGGCGAATGTGCCTGAGTCCTGGAAGATTGAGGACTACATCGATGTCGAGGGCTTGAACTACTACAACAGCGTGCTCAAGAAGAGAGGTCCTGGAGCTGATATGTCAGATATCATGAGAGAAATGCGCCTCAAGGCCAGAGACAACGGTCGCTTACCAATGCAATGGACCGCCGACACCAACGGCGGTTTCACCACCAGCGATAAACCCTGGATGCGCGTCAACGACGACTACGATCAGTGGAACGTTGCTCAGCAAGAAAAAGATGATGATAGCGTGTTAGCTTTTTACAGACAGGTTCTTGAGCTGCGACAGAAGGAGAAGGATGTTTTTGTATATGGGCGATTTGACATTTTGGATGAGTATAAGGATAGTGAGGATGTGTTTGCGTATACGATGACGAGTTATGATGGGAGGAAGGCACTTGTTTTGTTGAGCTTCTCGGAGGAGGAGCAGAGGGTTGATGTTAAGGGGGATTGGGGGAGGAGGTTGCTTGGAGGGAATGGGGAGACTTTTGAGGGTGGGGTTGTGTTGAAGGGGTATGAGGGCGTGGTGTATGCTGGATGGTGATCCAGCCTTTTATATACTAAAGAAGTATTCAACGATGGCAGAAGGCAGTATTTAGTGAATGGAAAGCCAATACACAGTGCTTGCGTACGCCGCAAATTCAACGTCACTTCATATTAAGTATGGGAACTATCCGTCGTGAAGGAACAGTGATGACACGAGGATCCTGTTATATGACATGAATGTAAACAGTCCACGCCCGCGAAATATTCCCGGTTTGACTTGAGATAGCTCACGGCAGGCTCAGGAAAGTTCAGTCTCCACTCCACTGGGCTTGAGCAGTTACTGGTCTAGCAGGTATAACAGCGAATTCTAAATGTTCACCAACCGCAAAGTGATATTACTAGATAAAATTTTCCTTAATACTTATTTATTTTTTAGATTTTTAAGCTTGTTTTATTTATAGTAGTTTAGTATATTAAGTATTATAATATCTTTACTAGCTTAATAAGTAAGTTTAAATAAAATTTTTATTAGTTTTTTAACTTATTTTACTTATCTTTTTAAAAGATCTTATTTAATTATAAAGAACTTAAAGTTTTATAATTTATAAAGACAGTAAAGGGGCTATAATTATATAGCTTTACTTTTTAAGCTTTTAAGTATTAAATAATAGTTAATATTTTTTTACTATAAATAAGGTAGTTAAATTCTATAGAAAATAGCTATTAAGAAATAAATATTATAAAATACTATTTTTTTTAAAAGTCTTTTTAAGACAGTATTTCCTTTATAATAAAGCTAGAGCTATTAGGTTTTATAAAAGTTAGCTATTTAAGGCCTTATCTAGCTAATATAAAAGCTTTAATAAAGTAATACTTTAGGTTTTAAAAGCTACTTTTTCTTTTTAAGTTTAATAGAAAGTTAATTCTTTTTAAATTAATTTAATAAAAAGTATAGCTATTATTAAAAATTTAAATATAAATATTTAATAATAACTAATAAATTTTTTAAAAAACTTTAAATATTTTTTATTAAAAAAGGTATTACTTATTTTTAAATAGCTTATTACTTTTTTAAGGTATATTTTACTTTTTCTTTTACTTTTTATTATAACCTAACAGGATATAGCGCTTATATTATAATGCTGGCTTACTATATGGGCCTTACTGTTTAAGCCTTTATTTAAAAAGCTAGAAGCTTAATAGCCTTATATAAGGCTAATAGTAACCAAAAAAA
>LBNR01000006.1:2933400-3118486 GCA_001262555.1 Fusarium nygamai
AAAAAAAAAAAAAAAAAAAAAAAAAAAAAAAAAAAAAAAAAAAAAAAAAAAAAAAAAAAAAAAAAAAAAAAAAAAAAAAAAAAAAAAAAAAAAAAAAACTTAATTAATATAAAGAAGTTTTATTAAAAGCTAGTAAGTTTTAACGATATAAATAAATATATTTTATATATTAATATTATAAAGTAAAGAATAATAATATATAAAAATATTATTATCTTTAAATAATATATTTTAAAGATAATAGTATTTTAATATTAGTTATTTTAATATAAACTATATTTATAATTAATAAAAAGTAAAATAAAATTATAAAATATATATAATATAATTATAAAGTTATAATATATAATCTTTAATAAAAGCTTTCTTATTAATAATTATATAATTAGTAAAGTAAAGGTTATAAAATACAAGCTAGAATTATATATAAGTTATTTATTTTATAATTAAATAAAAAGAGTACTACTTCCTTAAAAGTAAAGCTTTTTAATAATCTTTAAGTTACTTCTTTATATATAGTTTTATATAAG
Organism: Fusarium nygamai; assembly: GCA_001262555.1. Classification (NCBI taxonomy): domain Eukaryota; kingdom Fungi; phylum Ascomycota; class Sordariomycetes; order Hypocreales; family Nectriaceae; genus Fusarium; species Fusarium nygamai. The sequence goes on from LBNR01000006.1 coordinate 2,933,931, forward strand.
TAAAGATTATAATCTATATATAGATTTTTATAATAAAGGTTAATCTTTATTAAAATAGGTATAATTATAACTTTAATATATAATAGCTATAATAAGCTTCTTTAAGTATATAGCTAGCCTAGCTATTTATATAATAGGCCTAGCTTTTTATTAATAAAATAAATATAAATTATTAAAATAATAATAACTACTTTTAAAATAAGGATATACTCTTAAAGGCTTAAATTAAAAGCTTTAATAGCTAAAAACAGTAGCTATAAAAGGGATTTAAAGCTTTAATTAATTAGTAAGTATTATTAACTAGCTGCTTATAATAGCTATTAGTAATAATAATACTGCTAGTATTATATATATTAACCCCTAGGTTAGAGGCTTATTAAGAAGTTATAAAGCTATAAGGAATAAAAAAGAAATATTTAATAAAATAAATAGGGTTAATTCCTTTAGCCCTTTAAGTCACTCTATATACCTTAGCTAAAGCAGGGGTTATATAAAGCTTAGTATAGAAGTGTAAGCTTATAATACTTAAAGAGATAAGTTCCTTATATAATATATACTATAAAAGCCTTATTTAGACTAAGCTAGTTCTCTTTCTACTACTACTAGTAGCTTAAATGCTTGATTACTTTAAATGAACCTTAGAGAGCCTCTTTATCATTCTTGTAATAATGACTAATTAGAAAGCATTTTTATATCATGCAGTACGCCATAAGGAAGCTTCCGTAGTGCCACCTCATCAGAATTTCAGCCCAGTTGCCTTAGGTCTTAGTAGGGTATTACACAATACATCATCATACCGTCATAATTAGGGAGTCATGCGGGGTATAGAGTCCGGTCCATGATATAGACTGGCTGATGAACAAGTCATACAGTATATGCCCACAGTCAGATTGAATGGGGCATTGCCGCGTGAATGCTTTATGAAACTATATAACTGGCCCCTGCCAGTCTTCTCATAAGTTTAAACAACCACCAATTTCACATATCCCACAATAAACATTAACATCTTTTCAGCATGGCGACCTCTGTTTCTGAGCCTGAAACCTCTCGCGCTACCGACCAGGCACCTGCAAAGAGCGACAACCATGAGTCAAAGCTGACTCCCCTTGAGAAGGCAGAGATCGCTTTTACCGACAAATATAGCTCACCCGATGCTTATATCAATGGCGAACAGGACACCTGCTGGTTTCCTTGGCAAGGGAGTCTAGATCTGAAGCCTCTGCGCTTCGAGACCCGAACCGGTACTATTGTCGCTGTGTTGCGCAGCTCCGAAGACGCTTGGGTGGGGAAGCACAGACACCGTGGCCCTGTCACTGTTGCCACGCTTAAGGGTGAAATGAAGTATAAGGAGTTAGTTTTTCGCCCTTCAGAAGAAAATGGCTATACTAATTGTGCGTATTAGATATGACTGGGTTGCAAGACCTGGCGACTACGTGGTTGAGAACCCCGGAACTATCCATACTCTATATATGGGGAAGGATACGGAGTTGCTTATCACCTCCACAGGCAGTCTTGAGTTCCTCAACGATGATGACACTTTGAAGAAAACTCTGGATATTTTCAGCTTCGCTCAAATGTATTACGAGCACTGTAAGAAGCAGGGAATTCAGCCTAATAACAAGCTGTGGTATTAGTGTACAACAAACTAACGCTCTTTATCTTTACGCAATTACATCAATTTACAATTTTCCAAACTAGTGTCTCAGTGCATATAAATCCTTGGTTTTAACTGCTCTTATCGTGTTTATACAGGTTATCGTATCTGAAGAGCCAGCTCCGTTCTAGAACGGAGTATGCAGCTGCAGTGACATATAGCCTAATAACCGCTCGTCACGCACAGGTATATGGACCCTGCGATTGGAAGAAGTCGCACATGCAGCTGAACTGTTTAGAAACTTTTCGGTGGCCTGAGGATTTCGTATCGTAACCTTCGGAAATTTCCACTAAAATCTATGAAGCAGAAGAGTATTGATGGCTGAGTAAACTTGCCCCCCAAGACTCCTCCTGTTGCCCGTCACTTTGCACGTTACATTGAATTAAAGTTGACGGGAATCGGAGCTTTCGGCTGGATTGCCTCCTCTGGCTTGGATGACCCCAGGTTCAGTTTCCACAAACGCTTCCACCAATGAGCAGCCGGCCAACCAATCTCCAGACGAAACCCTTGTCAGCGCTCTTCGATCACCTTGGCTAACCTGATTGATCTCACGCTAAGTTATCGCTCCGCCCTTTATAGTTTCTATATGTTTGATTTATTGCTTTAGGTTTTCTGATCTGGCTGCTATAGCGATAATGATGACATGTACTGGTAAGTTTATTTAGATGGATTATAGAATGTTTTTATATACTGGCTGTCTAAAGGGCAGCAGGTAATAAAACTATCTGCTTGTTAGAATAGACTAACTATATTACTTCTAGGTTAATATATTAGCCTTATAAAGTTAAATATAATAAGATATAGCTTAATTATAAGAACTATAAAAAGACTTATATTTAGTATATTTATAATAATTAAGTATCTTTTTAGTATTAGTATTATCTTTTAGCTTTTATAATATAATATATTAAAAGTTTTTAAAAAAAAGTATTATAACTATATTATATCTTATTAGTCTTGCTTTTTAAATATAAAGCTTTACTTTTATTATATAAAATACTTATTAAAGCTTAATAAAAATAGAAATATTATTATATTAAAAGCTTTTTAATTAAAATAAAAGCAGTTAGTATTTAGATATATTATATACTTTTATTTATAAATCTTTTAATTTAATATTTACTATTTTAATTTATAAATTAATACTTTTTACTTCTTTTTAGATATAATAAGTAGCTAGGCTACTTAAGATATAAGACTGGTAATTATATAAGTAATTAGTAATATAAGTAAGGACAGAGTTAAGATAGTTATAGATATTAATAAAATTTTAGTCTTAGCTAAAAAATATAATTAAATTCTATAAAAAGTTAACTATATAAAATAATAAATAAAGACCTATATTAAATACTAGCTTAAAGTATAATTAATCTCTTTAAAAGTATTATAAGTATTTTAAAATAACTTTATAGCTTTATACTTTTTATTATATTTTATAATTAATATATCTTTAAACTAAATCCTATTAAACTATTACTTATAAAGTAACTTTATATCTTTATTAATAGTTTATAGAGATCGATTAATAGTATTATAAATAAATATAAATAGCATCTTTATCCTTTAGCTTAAGTTAATATAATAGAAAATATAAAAAAAAAGTAAACTAGTCTTAGTTTATATAAAAAAGCTTTAAGGAATAAAGTTAGCTATTAAAGTATCTTTTTAGGATATATTTAATTTATTTTAATAGTACTTTAAAAATGCCTTATAATATTATAATTAAATACTATAATAGCTTAAAGAATATAAAAGTAAAGCTATATTTAATTAATTAAATAATAAACTATTTTTATTTTTATTTATTTTACTTATAAAAATATTAAAGTAAATTACTATTTATATTATTATATTCTATTTTTAGAATTCTTTTAATAAGTTAATATCTTTAATAGAGTTAGTTTAATATATTTAATAATAAAGTAATAATTAAATTAAGTAAAAGTATTAAAGAAATTACTAAAGTAAGAATTTATTTAGTAATATTTAACTTTAATTAAAAGGCTTATAGTAATTTAAATTAAATTAAAATTTAAGGTTTTAAGTATGAATAAATAATTATATAAATATAAATATAAATATAAATATTAAGTATAAATAAAAGAGCTAAATTATTAATATTAAATTATTATTTTATTATAAAGTTAAAATATCTTTATAATAATATAAAAAGTATAGCTAATTAAGATTTTAAATAAAAAGATAATATAATAAAATATTTATTTTTAATATAATATAATATAAGTATTATATACTATATTAAAAAATTTAATAGCTTTAATATAAAGTCTTAAGATTATATATTATTACTTTAAACTTTATAATTTAACTAAATAAATAGCTTTAATTTATAAGTAGTAAAAGGATATTTTCTTTAGCTTTAGTAAGATAAATAGCCTTTTAATTATTACTTAATTAAGGTAATTATTACTAAAGCTAGAACTTTAAATAAACTATTTTAAAATAAGTTAAAAACCTTAAAAACTATTATAAGATATATTATTATACAATTAATATAAATAATAACTAACCTAGCTATAACTATTTAATTAAAGTAGTTAATACTTATATATCTAGCCTTTAATAGAAATCTATAACTTTAAACTTAATATTATATTAGTTTTTTAATCTTTTTTAAAGTATTATAAAATTATAAAAAAAATACTTATTATATATTAATAAACTATTAATAATATAATAAATTAATTTTATAATTTTTAGCTAGTAAGTATAGCTATTTAATATTAATAAAAATATAGCTAAAAATAAAGCCTTTATTAATTATATTATAAATTAAATAAAAGTATTAAAAGACTTAATCAATTATTTAAAATAAAGTTAATACTTATTAAAGTAATAGTAAGCCTTTATTAATAGTATTATATTAAATAGTAATAATTATATATATTAGCTATAGTTTATAAAGTTAAGATATATAGTTATAGTAATTAATTTAGCCATTATGTTAAACCCGAAGTATATTTTCTAACCTTATGACTGACTTATAAACTCAATACCGCCACCTCCTTCCAATTACCCCGAACCTTCTCCAGTCAAACCTTCCTCCCCAGTAGCACCGATATACATATTATTATAAAACTTTCTTCAGGTTAAGCTTTTCTTATACATTAGCATTTCTTAATAAATTTAATAGCTATATACTATACCTATTACTCTCTATAAATTGCTATCTATATATTAAATATAGATATAATCTAGGTATAGTTTTCCTAGATTAGTGCTTTAGCTACTTTAATTTTCTTCTTATCCTTTAAGTTCTTTAAGGAAGATAGTACTATCTTCTTTTACTAGGTAATATTAATAATGCCTAAAGGGAATTAAGCTACTATATAAGTAATAGTCTTATAGTTAAAGAGAGTAAGCTAGATAAGGAATTTACTATTTAGCTAATTAAAGTCTTATATAGGGATATACTTTATAGCAGCCCTATAGTACTATTCTAGCTCTATATAGCTATTATCTTTTTTAAGGGTCCTCTTATATACTAATATAGCTTAAGATATAACTATAGCCCTATTAGTATAGTTATTAATATAGGTTTAGTTAGGATATTATTAATAAAAGACTAGTCTTATTAGAGATAATATCTTAAAGATCTTGTGTATTTATAGTATTAAGCTAACCTTTCTTGGCTAAGAGATTAGAGGTACCTTTTTATATACCTCTAAGGCTAGCTAAGGAGTTATTATTTAGGTTCTTATAATATTAGCTTTATGCTATAGCTATTAGTTAGTTATTATAGTATTAATGTCTAATTTATAGGCTAGAAGTGTTATTTGTAATTAAGACTTATGGCTAAGAGCTTATTCTAGCAGAGAGAACCTAGTAATTAATTTAGTAATATAAATATTATATTATAAGAATTAAAGGCTATTATAAAGTAAAAAAAAAAGTAAGTTAAAAAATAATAGTTTTAGTATTAAAGAAAAAATTATAAATATTAATAAACTAAAGCTAGCTTAGTAAGTTAGTAATAAATTAAATTAAATTATAATATAATATAATATAAAAAATATAAATTAAAAGTAAATATAGCTAATTAATATTTAAGATTACTATCTTATACTTTAGCTAATTAAAATCTTAAAAAGTATAATTTTAAAATTTAAAAAAAAAAAATATTATAATTTAATAACTTTACTATATATACCTTATATTTTCCCCTATTTATACTAATAGTATACTAATATTTAGCTAGTCTTTATAATTATAATATTATTATATACTATATAGTATAATCTCTTTTACCCTCCTTTACCACTAATACTAATAGTCTTTAACTTTAGGCTCCTAAACCTATATAAAACTTAATACATTTTTCCTCCAACAGAACACTATAATTACCCCTCCTTTATCTATTTTATAGTATACTATCCTCCTTATCTTTATAGTAATTATAATTTAGTTTTCTTTAGTAATTACAGTTTAGTCTTTTCTAATACTTACTAGACCTATAACTAGATAGCCTTAAATTACTTATTATATATATTATCCTAAAGGGTATTAATAAATACTAACTCTTTATAGCTTAAAGCTATTTTTTTAAAGAACTTCCCTTTTAGCTTATTAAGTTCCTTTATCTTATTAAGAAAGAAGGTCTTCTTAATAAGAAGGTATTCTTAATAGAGGCAGTATATAAGTAAGAGGATCTTATAACTAAAAGCTACTAACTTAATATAGTTAATATTATTTATAGGCTTTTAGATATATTTAATTTCTATTACCTTATTATATAGTTTATTATACTTTTCTTTATTAATAATAGCTTAGTTAATCTTATATTTTATTTTATAGCCTTCTATTTAATATACCTTATTATATTAAGGTAACTATAGACTTCTTTAGATAGTAGGTATTATAATAAGGTAGCTATAATACTATTAATAGCCGCGATTAGAAGGCGGGTTAGATAACTTACTGTTAAAGCGTGTTAGACAATTAAAGCGTGTCTTTAAAATAGGTTATAGGAAGAAGATCTAGGCTAGCTAACTAAAGAGCAAGTAAGGCTCTCTAGCTAGCTTAAGTGTAATTAGGTTTAGGCTATAATTAAGGTAGTTAACTTAATAATATTAACTTAATAAAGCTTTACTACCTAGGAGGTAAGTAATATTTAAATTATACTAGACTTTAGAGATATTTAGATACCTTTTAAGGCTAATATATAAACTTAAAAAAATACTTTATATTTTTTACTAATTACTATATCTTTTATTAAAGATAATTAATATTAAAAATTTATAATTAAGACTAATTTATTGTAATTAATAGTAATTTACTTAAATTAATATTAATCTTTTAATAAGTCCTTTAATTAATTATAATTACCTTAAGTATATATAATATATTTATTAGCACTTTTATAAAATAGCTTACTAGCTATTAATAAAACTTCTTTATATTAATTAAGCTTAATATATATTAAATCTACTATTAAGAGATATAATACTTTAATATACTTAAGCTTATACCCTAACTACTAGGCTAGCTAGTAATATAGGCTATAGTATTAATATAGGCTAGCTTTTAATTAGCTAGTAAAAAGTAAAAGGCTAGTATATTACTAAAAGTATATATTACTAATATAGTATAGCTAGTTAAAATATAAAATCTAACCCTTAAATAAGTCTAGTCCCTAGCTAGTTAAGGGTTAATCTATAGTCTAGGAAGGCTAGGTATATAAAAGTAAAAGAAAGAAGTAAAAGTAAGAGTAAGAGTAAATAAGAGAAAGGGAGAGATTTAAGGTTATAGAAGAAGGAAAGAGAAAATAAAAATAAATAAATAACTATTAAAGTAATATTAAAAGTAATACTACTAGTAACTAGACTTTACTAAAAGAAATACTATTACTTAAGCTAAGCTATATACTAATCTTAACTAGTATATTAACTCCCTAGCTTATAATAGTAGCTTATAAAGGCAGATAAGTGGGTAAGTAAGTAAGTAAGCAGGCAGGTAGGCAGGTAAATAAGTAAGTAAGTAAGGAAGTAAAGAAATAAGAAAGTAAAGAAAGCTAAGCTTAGGCTAATATTTAAGTAAGTATAAGCTAGCTTTATAAGTATAGTTATATTAAAGCTAAAGAAAAAAATAATTAAAAAGAAAAAGTATTATTAAAGTTATCTATAAGTAAGCTATATATAGTAAGATTAAACCCTAAGCCTTTATACTTATAGTATCTCTATTTACTATAAACTTTAAGCTTTTATTAATCTAGCTATATATTACTAGCTTATAAGTAGCTTTATAATACTTCTTAATAAAAGTATTAGTAATTTTAATATATATACTTAACCCTTCTTATTACTACTATAATTAATATATAATAGCTAGCCTATTAGAACTATAGCTTAGGTCTAGGCTGTTATATTAATAGTCAGGTTTAAGGTTAAAAAGGTAGGTCTATTCTGGTTAGGTTAGTAAGCCCTCTTTATAGGCTGGCTAGCTTAATTACTATTTAGCCTTTTTTAGCCTTATAGAAGTATAGCTTAAGCTATTACTCTTTTTAGGCTATAGCTTAAAAAGGCTAGCTATAAACTACTTAATTAAAGGAAGGCTATAAATAGCTAAGATAAGATAGAAAAGGGAAAGAGAAGTAAAGGATAAAGAAGAGAAGAATAAGAAAGTAAGTTAAATAAATAATTATATAATTCTTTATATAGATAGATATACTTATAAATAGAGTATATTAAAGTAACTTATTATAAAGGCTAATAAGTAAATAAAAGGAAAGCTAAGCCTAGGCTAAAGTAGCTAGCTAGGGCTATAGTTTAAGTAAGCTAGCTATATAAGTATAGCTATACTAAAGCTAAAGGCTCTAGAAAAAAAAATTAAATAAGTAAAATATTATTAAGACTATAACTAAGTAAGCTATATATAGTAAAATTAAACTCTAGGCTTTTATACTTTAATACTATCTCTATTTATTAAAAACCTTAATTTCTTACTAATCTAGCTATATATTACTAGTTTAATTATAGCCTTTATAACGCTTTATAAGAATATTAATAATTAATATATATATTTAACCTTTTTTATTACTATTAAAATATATAGTAACTAGCTTTTAAAAACTATAGCTTAACTCCTTAAGCTGCTATATTAATAGTTAGCTAGGGTTAAGTTAAAAAGCTAGGTCTTAGGATTAGTAAGCCTTACTATTAGGCCTAATTAATAATAGCCTCTTTTAGCCTTTTAGAAGTATAATTTAAGCTATTACCCTTTTTAAGCTATAGCTTAAAAAGGCTAGTTATAAAACTACTTAATTAAAAGAAGGCTATAATCAAGACTAATATAAACCTTTATATAAATATACTTATTAATAAAGTCTATTAAAGCTAAAATAGTATATATTTAATTAATTTATAATAAAAAGGAATTAATATCTTATAGTAATTAATATAATAAGTTATATATTAACTTTAAAGTAATAGCTTAATAGTAATATAAGTTAAATTATTACTAAAAAAATAGCTAATTAAGATAATAATATTAATCTTAAAGTAGTTTTAATAAATTATTCCTAGTATCTTATTATATATACCTTATACTTTTTACTAATTAATATAGTCTTTATTAAAGATAATTAATATTAAGACCTTATAATTAAAACTAATCTATTATAATTAATATTAATTTATAATTATTATTAATTTTATAATTTTTTTTAATTACTATTAGCCTTATATAAAGCTATTAAGCTTCTAGCTTTTTAAATAAAGGCTTAAATAGTAAGGCCCCTATAGTAGGCTAGTATTATAAAGGTTAAAATTAGTTAATATTTATCTACCTTAAATAATATAATTACTGCCTTAACTAAATAGTATAAATACTACCCCTTAGTAGCTATATTAACCTTCTTCCTTTACCCTATCTAAAAGAATACCAGGCTTAATATATCTATTATAAAGTATATTCCCTAACCTGACTTTCTTTATTAGTTATAGTTACTAATATCTATTATAGCTACTATTATAATACTTATTTATAATAGCTTACAGGCTAATCAGACCTATTATATAACTAACAATAATTTTATTAATATAATTAAATTAACCCTAGATTAAGCTAATAGTTATAAATACTAAAAGCTATATATAATAATTATAACTATTATAAAGAACTTCTTATTAAGGAACTAGTTTAACTTAATTATAATAGCTATTTTTAACTATACTTTAATTTACTTAATTAATTATATAGATCTAGATTCCCTAGGTTATAGGATATTACTAGATTAGCTATAAGAAGAGCTATTATAACTAGAGGCCCTAAAAGAAGCTATAAGATAAAGTAGGACTTTTATAGCTAACTAGGCTACCTTCCTTACTGCTTTTAAAGGCCTATTAGCTAGGTATAAAGAGTGGCTTATAAATATAATTATTAAAGCTAAATAGGTAATCTATATCCTCCTAATCGTATAGAATTAAGGATAAAGGTAAGGTAATAGCAGGGTTTAAAGAAATTAAGTTGACTTTTATATAAGTTAGTTATTAAAAGTTAAATTAACCTAAAGTTAATAATAACTCGAGTAATTAAATATATATACTAAGGCATATAACTAATTAACTTTATATTTAAAAATAAATAAAGTAATATTAATAAAGAAATAGTACTTTAAACTAGAGTAATTTTATAATAACTTTATTAATTATAATTATTATATTTTTATAAATAAACTATATTTATTTAGTATTTAAAGAAGACTTAACTTACTAATTATTAATAATACTTTTTTACTTTAATATATATAATTTATATTATTAACTAGTAAAAATTATAATAACTTAATATCTTAATATAATATTTTATATATTTTATAAATATAAACTTAATATAAACTAGTTTATCTATTTAAAAACCTTAACTATTATATATTAATCGCTTTTATTTAAAATATATTATATTAAATAACTGTTAAGGACTGAATAAAATAGCTGATAAATTTACTATAAGTAGAAGGGTATATGGCTGTAATAGGTATAGAAGATAGTAAGGACTTAAGAGGAAAAAGGGTTATAACTATGTTATAGATAGGCATAGGGTAGGATTTATAAGATAAAGGTAAGTCTATCAAATAGAGCGATTTTTTCTAAATTTAATAATATATATTATATAATTATAGGATAGAAGGTAACTAGAGAAGGAAGGAGTTCTAGAGTAGAAAGTCCTAGGGTTTATATAAATCTTTAAAAGAGCGGGTATTATTATTCTTAAAGAGAGGAAGGTCTAATATTAATATAATAAATATTATAAAAACTATTAAAATTTAAAGAGAAATAAGATATACTTTTTAATTAATTTAAAAAGTATTAAGCTTATTTAAAATAATAAAGCTTAAATAAGAAAATAGGATTTCTTTTAATATATTATAAATTATTTAACTAAAGGGTAAAATCTTATATATATAATCTTATATATATAATTATTATATAACTTAAGTTATATAACTTTCTTATTAATATTTCTTTAATAAGAAATATTTAAAGTTTAAAGTATAAACTTTAAATATAGAAATTACTTAATTCTTTATATTTTACTTAAATAAGTATACTAATTAAAAGCCCTAGTTTTTCTTATTATTTTAGTATATAATTTGCCTTAATTAGTTATTAGGAATGCTATATATTCCTGAGTTATATAATAAGACCTTTATATAAAATAAAGTCTTAATAAATAGGTTTAAAATACTATTTATATTATAACAGGTAGAGTCCAACTATATTAAACTAAGCTATACTAGGTTTATTATTAGCAGATTACATAAGGCATATAACTAAGCTTATTAAAGTATTACATCTCTTAATAGTAGATTCAATACGTATCAGGCTTAATTAATATAAAGAAGTTTTATTAATAGCTAGTAAGCTTGAATCTATAGAGGTGCAAATAAGCGTGTTCTATATACTTAAGGTCTCTAGAAGGACCGATAGTATATTAAGTTCAGTCCTAGAGGGACCGATATAGTTTATATATTAGTCTAGGAGGACCGTTAAGTGAAAGTTATCGGTCCTTATCTTATCAGTAGACTAAAGGGTTTCGAAGGTCAGTCTAAGTAATATAGTAGCTCTAGTCCTTATAATTAGTAAAAAATAATAGGGTACACGTAACGTAACCACTAGGGTCATAATACAATCTCTCCCCTCTATTAGGTCTTATCCTTAAGACCTATATAACTATTATTCCTTTCTATCTATTAGTTATAAGTTAAATTTAGTTCTATTTTATCTTAAATACTAATAAGATATTAGGTCACATTCCTAAAAATAAATACTATCTAAAAACATTAAAAGCTATTAAACTTTCTAAATATATTATTAAGTTTAGTAATAAGATTATACTATATTCCTATTACTTCTAAAAAGGCCTTTCTTACCAGGTTAAAAGTAATTAGTCTTATTATTATTAGAACTGCACTAAGGCGAAATTAGTATATAATAGTTTAGGTATTACTTCTTATTATATATTCCTATCGTTTTTCTTCGCTTTTTCTATTCTAATTCTTTTAATAGTAAAGAAGAATATAAAGGCTTATACTAAACTAGAAAAGGAGGAAGAAGAAACTGAAGTAGCTTTTAAAGCTATTATAGCGAAGTTAGCTCGGATTTGTAGGTAAAAGCGTTTACTAAAAAAGAAGGGTAATAAGTTATTTACTTAGGGAATACAGTCTTAAGAGGAGTTAGGTAAGTTATGTAAAGAGTCTATAATGATTTCTGAGGCTTAATCCCTAGGTACTATAGATATTCTTGACTGGAATTCTATTTTAGGTAATATTCCTTTCGAGCTTATTAATGGAAATTCTTTAGGAGTCGTTAGGCATTAATAAGGTGTTTTAGTAGTTCCTATATATTTTCATTTTCTAAGTAGTTTTTCCATTTTACTAAGTATTCCCTTTAACTATTAATTTTACATATGTCTTTAATTGCTTCTGCTTTATAGACTTCTAGTCTTAAGATTTCTTATAGTTTATTGCCTATCTTGACTTATATTATATCTGCTGCTGATTTAAGTAATGAAATGTAAAAGATTAAATAGAGCCTAACTTTCAGTAGTAGGTCTAGTTTATAGTTATTTTCTGAAATTTTCTATAATACCTTATATAGTCTAATAAATTTATAGTCCAATTTGTAATTTAATCGGTCTATTTTAATGTTTTTTATAGCTAGGTAGACCATATCTCCCTCTAAAAAGGTTAGTCCCTTTAACCGTTTTAGGTCATAGTAGTTTTTTATTTATTTTCTAATAAATTCAAGTTCTATTTTTATTTCTTTATATAGGTTTTTAAGGTCATCGCTCTTAAGTATAGCGGCTAGGTTAATTGTTTTTTCTTATTATATATTATAATATATATTTAGTATAAAACTGAAGTTAGTATAAGTTAATATAAGCTTTATGCTTTTATTATATACAGTATTATAGGCGAGTTAGGCTATTAGGAGTTTCTTAACCTAATCGTTCTATTTATAGTTAATATAACACTATAAGTACTGTTTAAGTACCTGATTCATTTATTCGGTTTATCTATCGACTTGTGGTCAGAATGCGGTTATAAGTCAATAATTTAATCCAAGTCGTGCCATAAGTGATTACTAAAAGTTTACTATAAATATAGGTCCTCTATTAGAAAGAATTTCTATAGGTAGGCTATATATACTAATAATATATCAATAAAAAATATAAAAGAGTTCTTCTATATCTATAGATTCTCTATACAGTAAGTAGTATAAGAACTTTATAAATTAGTTAACTATAACTATAATACTATTATAGAAGATTCTAGTTAAGGGTTCTTCTAATAAGGGTAACTTTATAATAAAGTCTATTATAATTAAGTCTTAAAGTTATTATACTACTAGTAGCGGTTAGAGTTATCTGTAGGGTTTATATCTTTACGCCTTTATCTTTACATATAAGTTATATTATTTTATAACTTTTTCTACTTATTTTTTCTTAAAGTAGCAATAGCCTAGTTCCTAGAGTCATTTTATTATTTTTATAACTCCTTAATATCTATATAGTAAGTATAAATAAATTTTATAGATAAATTCTTCTTTTACTCTTTCTTATTCTACTTAATCTATAAGGAGTTATATCAGGTACCTCTATCCTTCTGGTTTTTATTTACAGATAGGGCATTTATCTATAATTTATCTGACTCGTTTATCTTATCCTATTCCAAAATAGTAGGACAGATAACTTACACTGGCTTCCTCGGGGTTTTTATATATTTCCTAGTAGTGTTTTTCTAGCTATTATATAGAAATGTATTTCTTAAATCTAATATAGCATTATATTTCTTCTTCTATTATCCCCTTATAGGTTCTATTAATAGTTTTAGCAGGTTATATAAACTGATATTCTCCTTCTAAATTAAGTTCTAGGAGTTATTCCTTTATTTTAACAGTTCTTATATTAAAATCAGGTTATCGGCTAATAGCATCGGCGCATCTATTATCAGTACCTTTATAGTATGCTATAGTGAAGTCAAATTCACATAGGTATTCAGCGTAATGTAGTTATTGTTAGTTAAGCTCTTAAGTTATCGCGAAGTAAGCTATATTTTTATAGTCAGTAAATACTTTTATTAGGTACTTACTTCCTCTAAGGTAATATCTAAATTCCTTAAAGCAGTTAATAATTACTAGGAATTCTTTATTATAGATAGAATAGTTAAGTTCTACTCTATATATCTTATAAAAGTAAAAAGCAATAGGGTATAGTATACTATTATTATCACATTACCCTATTTATCCTCCTAAGGTAAAGTTAGAAGTATTAGTTTTAAGTTTAACTTACTATTCTAGATCAAATATAACTAAAACTAGTTCACTAGTAATAGCTAACTTAAGCTATTTAAAAGCTTCTTAAGCCTTATTATTTCATTAAAAAGTTCAGTCTTTCTTAATAATCTCTATAAGTAATATAGCAATCTTACTAAAGTCTTTAATAAATTATTAATAGTAGTTAGTAAATCCTAGGAAGGATTACATTTCTTTAACTAAAGTAAGTATTTCCTATTCTATAACTACTATAATTTTATATCTATCTATTCAGATTTTATTATATAAGATTTCATGTCCTAAGTATGTTACTTATGACTAATAGAAATAACTTTTTATTAGTTTAACAAGCATATTAGCGTCTTATAGTACTTTTAAAACCTTATAGATATATTCTATATACTCTTTTTTTATATTAGAGAAGATAAGGATATCATCTAGGTAGTAGACTATAAAAATATTAAGGTACTCTTAAAGTATATTTATAATTATACATTAAAATACTATAGGTACATTAGTTAAGCTAAAAGGCATTACTAAATATTCAAATAGTCCATATTTCATTCTAAAGGCTATTTTCTATTCATCGCCTTCTTTAATTCAAATAAGGTTATAAGCAGATTTAAAATCTAGGGCTATAAACCATTTTTTACTAAATAGGCAGTCCTTAAGCTTAGTAATAAGTAGTAATAGTATTCTATCTTTATTAGTAATCTTATTAAGTTATTAATAATCTACTATAAGTCTTAACTTATTAGAGTTTAGTTTTAATATAAATATAACCAGGTATCCTACTAAGGATTTTAACAGTCTAATATATCCTTTCTGTAATATATTATTTAACTATTCCCTAAGTATATTAAGTTTATCTTAGGATAGGTTATAAATAGGGAAGAATTTTAAGTTCTTTCTATCTTTTAATACGATTTCAATATTATAGTTTATATATTAAGGTAACTTAGTATCAAGTTCCTCTTAAAATAGTTTTTTATAAATACAGTACTATATAAGTATATTCTTAAGTCGTTTATTAGATTCCTTCTTAATAATCTGTTTTATCTCTTAAAGATCACAGTCTAGTTATCTAAACTATCCTTTAAGAGTTACTATCATTTATCTAATACATTTTATTCTACCTTTATAATACTTATATTATATTCCTTTTAGAATAGGCAATACTCTATTATACCTAACTTCACTACTCTCTTTAGTTAAAGTTTAAGATCTTATTTTATTATTATCTAAATCGTTTTTATTATCTAAAGGGTAATCTTTACAGTTTACCTAGCCAGTTCTCTAGTTAAATTATAGATTATAGCGTTTTAGCTATAGGTATCCTAGTATTAAGTTATACCTATATATAGGGATAATATTAAAGTTAATGCCTTAATTCTTTCTATTAATAAACACTTTAAGGTAATTAATCTCTCTAGTTATTTATCTATTATTATAGTTATAGGCATTTCCTTCTCTATCCTATACTATATAGGGTGTCTTTTTATATCTCTATAGTAGCTTTAACTTATTTACTATATTAAGGGAAATATAATTCATATTAGCTTCGCTATTAATAAGTATATTTAGCTACTTATTCCTAATTCTAACTTTTAGTTATAGGCAGGTTTATTAGCTATTTTATTTTATAGCTATTCTTAGAGCTTTTATTAGAAGTTCATTTCCCTTTACTCTATCGCTTATCTAGCGCTCTATTATAGACAGTATATTCCTTTTCCCTATAGGTAGTTATAACTACATTCACTGTCTACGCAGTTAATATCATCAGGGCAGTCATATTTTATATTTAGTTCCTATTAGTATTCTTTTTCTACTTCCTATATAAAGCGTTCTGCTTTATCATTAATTCTAGGGGTAAGCTATATATTACCTTCTATAATCTAACTGTATTTAGGAGTATTATCTTATTCTTTTTCTAGCTTATTAACTTCCGCGATAGTTTTATAAAGTTCCTTATTTAGATTCTCTTCCTCTATATCTTTTTCATTTTAGACTTTCTATCTCTACCTGATAATATAGTAAGAGTTTTAAATATAGTTTAAGGCTTATTCTCGTATCTTAATATTAGCTATAAGTTTAGCTACTTAAGTTCCTCTATATCTTCTAGTAATTTAATATCCCAAGGTATTAATAATTAGGTAGGGTTTTTATTCTCTATATTCTCTAGTCTATACTAGAAAGCAATTATTTACTTCTTTTTCTTATTAATATTATATATAGTAGTGTTAAGTGTAGGATATCTATAATATCTACTAATAGTCCTAATAATCTAGGTACCTTTATAGATCCTTTTTAATCTAGATTTATTCTTCTAGAGTAATAAGATCTTCCACTTTATCCTTAATATACAATTAGATATAAATATCATTATCTTATTCTATAATGGCCCTTTCTTTAGCACGTTCTACATACTTAAGTACTTTACTATACTATATACAGTTACTATCTATATTATAGTAGGGCGTAATTAGTATATTCTAGATTATATAGTCTACTCGTCCTTAGATCTTCCTTACTTTAAAGTCTTAGATAGTCCTTAACACTAATATATAGTTTAGGTCACTATAGTATCGATTTAGTTATCACGAGGTGATTCTAACTGGAATATCATTTACTAATATATAAAGGCTAGTTTCGTTCCTTATTTTATTAAGGGATTGTTCTAGTACTTATTTCTAGTTATATATCTTAGTACTTAGTTTATTATCTAAGTTAGGGTTAACTTCCTTTCCCTTTTTTACTATATAGATAGTGTGTTCTTTATTAACTAATAGTATTTCTATTTCTAGTACTAGTTTCTATTTAAAATTATTCTTTTTATCTTCCTTTTTCTTATAGTATAGTTTTTTCTTATTTTTATTTATTCTTTTCCTTTATTCTTCTAGACTGCTTTAGTATAGGATTTCTATTATTAGTATAGTATATCCTAGAACTAGTTATTATTCTTTAGGAATATCTAAGTAGTACTTATTAAGTATTTATTTTTTACTAAAGAATAGATCATTTATATTAAAGTATCCTAGTCCTGATCTATTATATCCTAATCTAGCTATATTAATAGATCTAATAGCTATCTAAGGTTCTTCTTTTTAAGTAGTATTAACTTGCTTCTTTCCTTTAGGTACTGGCCTGTATTTCTAATTAGTCTTAACAGGGTTCTTACATTTTTAGTTATAATATCCTTTCTTACTATAATTCTAGTAAGTAATTTTAGATTTATCTTTCTTAGTTATTCTAATTATTATTAGTCTAGGTTTAGTTCTATATTAGGTGTTAACTTATCTTTTCCTTCCTTAATTAGTGTTTTATTATTTATTAGTATTCTAGCAGGGATTATATAATCCTCCTTATCTTTTAGCTTATTTCTCCTTATATTATTTATACTACTAATTGTCAATTTTAACTATAATACTAGCTAGTTTATTTAGATTTATAGGTTTAGGTCTAATATTTACTATAGCGTCCTTAACTTCTAACTTAAGTCCTAAGTACACTTATATTATATATACTTCTTTACCCTAATTAAGTTTAGCTGCTAGGTAGCGGTATTTAGCTAGGTAGTCTACCGCAGATCCTCATTATTTAAGTTATTAGATCTTCATTTTAGCAACTTGTTTTTTATCTATTATACTAAAAGCGTTTTTAAGTTCTTTTTTAAAGTTTTCATATTTCTTATAGACATACTTTATTATTACTTATCATTCTTCCTTAAGGTTATTAATATAGTTACAGATAATAGGTTCTATAAGTTACAGTACTTTATCTTTAAGGAAACCTATTCTATATCTAACCCTAAGTTCTTTAATAATAAACTAGATAGGATAGTATATCTAGTAACTTTAAAGACTAATAAGGAATCCTTAAAGTTTATTAGTGTTACTATTAAATAGTTTAGGCTAATAAGGTTAAAGGATTTCTCCTAGATCTTTACTAGTAGCTATAAGGGCTGCAGTATACTTAATATACTCTTTATAGAGTTTCTAGCTTTTCTCGGCTTCTACTCCTAAAGCTTCTACAAGGTTTATAAGGTTAGCTACCTTTTTCTCTAAGTCCTTAATTCTATTCTGAGAGACTTTGGCGTTATTTTTCGCGTTACTTAGTAACTTATTATATTATTATCCTAGGTATTTAAGTCTACGTTTAAGCTTTATGACTTTATCTTTATAGGTGCTTAGGTAAGCTAGGGTAATCTCTTCTTCTTCTTCTTTATTAGTATCTATAGGAACTGCTACCTAGCTAGGGGGAGTTTCCTGTCACAGATAGTACTATATATATCCCAAGTTAGAAGGTTAAACCAGAGTAGTAGGTACTATTACATTCATATTACTCAGTATTACGCAATACAGTCTAAACAAAAGCTATTAATATATAATAGGTAGAGTCTAACTATATTAAACTAAGCCATACTAGGTTTATTATTAGCAGATTATATAGGGCATATAACTAAGCTTATTAGAGTATTATGTCTCTTAATAGTAGATTTAATACATATTAGGCTTAATTAATATAAAGAAGTTTTATTAATAGCTAGTAAGCTTGAATCTATAGAGGTATAAATAAGCATATTCTATATACTTAAGGTCTCTAGAAAGACTAATAGTATATTAAGTTTAGTCTTAAAGGGACCGATATAGTTTATATATCAGTCTAGGAGGACTGTTAAGTGAAAGTTATCGGTCCTTATTTTATTAGTAGACTGAAGGGTTTTAAAGGTCAGTCTAAGTGACGTGGTGGCTCTAGTCCTTGTGATTGGTGAAAAATAATGGGGTGCACGTGACATAACCGCTAGGGTCATAATATATATCTTATAAGTATAAGTTAATAAGTAGTAAAATACTATATTTATTAATAATAATAATAATAAGTCTTAAAAATATAATCTTAAAGAAATACTTGAATTACTTAAATTAAAACCCTTTAAAAGGTAGGTAATTAATATAGTTTTATTCTTAACTTAAATAAAGAGTTACTTTTACTTATTTTTAAATAAACTAGATATTATAATAAAGAAATTACTATTTACTATATTATTAATTTAAGGAAATACTAAAGACTAGTTTAAACTTATTATAAAAGATTACCTTAAAAATAAAAAAAAATCTCTAAGATTAAAATACTTAAAATATCTTTATAGATTAAAATAACTTTAAATAAATACTTAAAGATAATTTTAAAGTAATTAATAAAGAATAATAAACAGTAACTAAATTACTTATACTTAAATAGTATAAGTATAATATATCAGGTTGGTCTAAGTCTCTTATTAGACAGATAAGACCGATTCATAATCCCTAAGAACAAACTTTCCATGAATCCGGCCGTTGAAGGGCTGACTCCGGGTGGAGCGTCCTGCTCTCTAAGAAGGAGCCAACTTCGCCAGATATGATGGATAACTAGAGCGTGACTTGGTATCAACTCAATGATACCCTCCCACCCACATGACTCCAGCTGGCATTTATATGAACCAAGGGTCTGCAGTGACGGAGATGAAACGACTCCTCCTGAACTCCGGCATACTAGACATCGGAAGCATTCGGGATGCCATTTATGACCTACTTCAGAAGGTTCAGCGAAGGCGTCGTGGATTAGAATCTCGTTGCACTCCTCGCATCCGAGAAACACTCCGCGACCGGTTGGCTTCCTATCGTAGTCAGGATTAGACACTAGAGGAATATCGGGATCAAGTCCCTTCAAAAAGTTATCGAGCTCAGTGGGAGTTGTATCCCAAGAGACACGATCCATCCCTAGAAGTGTGTTCAATGCCACCTTAAGGACAGATCTGAGAGCCACCACAATCTTCTCACTAACTGTATAAGACGGATCATTTGATCCTAGAGCAATGTCTGTGAGAACTCCGTGAAACGTCCGAGAGAATGTTCTGACTTCAGCATCAGCAACTGACATCGTGAATGTCAGTAAGCCGCCTTATAGATTATGTATACTTGGGAAAAGGGACTCACCATCATTGGAAAGTTGTGCTATTGCTTGAAAAAGGCGCGAGACGGCAAATAACATAATTCTCCAGTATCTGAAGGACTCGTGCCCAGCGCACCCTGCTTTACGAAACACCAAAGCCAGTCGAAAGTTTTCCATAAAGGTCGACAGAATATGTGATCCAAGTTGATACATGCGTTGAAGTCAAGCAACATGCTGTTCCCGAATATCGGCCATGAGGTCCTGCATTGAACCACTCTGGATAGTTCTGAGATATTTGCGGCCTCTGTGCGATACTGGAATTATAACACCCCAGTACTGAGTCATGATGAAGCATTCGGGATGCCAATTCCTTTTCACTCCTGCCCTGTCGACCGCCTGGAGATAGTAGCTTGGGAGAAGAAGGGGAAATTTACAGCCACCACAGTAATGTGCAAAGTTCCGGCAAAAGTGTAACTCGCAGTATACCCTTTTCTCGTACGTGTGGTAGCTCTCCATACTCAGGACGGTACCGCATTCATTACAGGTTAAATGCTGGGGGTGATAACTTTGCTCTAAGGCGAATTCCCGGAATGTGGTAATGTAGGCCCCTGTTAGTGCCTCGTTGCACTTGAAACACTTTGATTCTAGCCTGCGAGCGTAGTTCTTCTCGCAAAGAGGTTTATCCTGGTTTCCTTCTTCATTTGTGGGGAAGAAATGACCAGCAACTGGTTCACCACAGTCCTGTATGGGCCTCAATCAGTTCTGATTTGCCTGGGATCCGAATTGTGACACTCACGTAACACACAAAGCAGTTTGGATGCCATGCATGGCCCAAGGCCGTCACACACCTTCCTGTAATGTCGACTGAACACTTGTTGCACACAAGCTGGGACACGTCCTGGCTGAAAACAAGATCTTGGGACTCAGAGCCGTTCGTATGAGCAGTTTGATATGTCTCCTCCCCGGTGGCTTCGTCCAGTGAGCCCTTTTGGCTCTCAGGGGACAAGCCTTCATCTTCGGCTGGCGTTTCAGTGGTATCACATAATGATATTTGTGAGATGCCACGTGGTGTATCTTTCGAGACAGTCATCAATATGAATTCCATGCTATTGGGTGTATCAGTATCAGGATTAGCGGTATCATCTTCAATCTGTTTATGTGACTTCTGGTTTTCGGTATGAGCTTTGGCGAACGCTCGCCTGTACGCATTGCTATTAATGACCAAGTCATCAAACTGGAAGTCGAGTTCCGAAGGCGCGAAATTTGATGTCGCTTCGAAAAGACTGAGTCTGGCGGCGTCTTTATTGAATATAGATTCGGATTCAATCTTGATGCTGGGAATCCGGGATTGGAGAGATTGGGCTTCTGCTGCTGTGGCTTCGATCTGGCGTGTATGTTTGCGAATGTATTTCTGGATGTTAGAAAGAGTATCCCTAATGGATCATTAATATATTAAGCGAGAAGACAGTATACTAACATTTCAAGAATACTTAAGAGGAATGTGATCGAAGTCTGTTGTCCTCTAAGCGCTTCCAAGAGCTCTTTAAGCCGGTCCTGATTCCATATAAACTTAAGCTTAGCAAGAACCCCAGGGTTTTTCAACTTCAGATTCCTCGTCTCAGCCTCTAAACAGCTAAAAACGGTCATACAACCTGTTAATGCAACCTCAAAAACATTTAGAATGTCTGTCCGAGATGCCCAAGCCTGTGCAAGATCGTCGCGATGTAAAATTTTAGACTATAGCTCAGATAGGCCCATGCTGATGACAGTCGATTCGGAGCATATCATAACGATGGTGGTTGGCACATCTTCATATTCTCCGGCAAGATCATGAAGCTTTTTGCAAGTCGAGAGACACGTTGCCGTCAGACCTACCTACTATCAGATCAGTATCGTAGGCGTCGTAAACGGTAGAAAAAAACACTTACCACAGAGGTAGCGATTGAGAGCGGGTCCATTTTGCCGTCGCTGGAAGGTCCAATTGAAGTCGCTAAGTTGAGAAAAAGGTAAGGAAGCGTAGGAGAAGAATACAAAGAGGGTTGAGGGGCATTATTTTATCTGTTGGTCGCAGACAAGGCTCTCTCAGGTACTCCTGCATAGCTGAGAGCCTTGTTTCCCTCCAATGAGCACAGCCACCAAAAAGCAATTTCAGGTTGAAAGACGGTTGCCTAGTAAGGCCGATTCAATTGCATGACCTCATGTTGAGCACCAAGGGTGCGGTCGGACCAGAAGCCCAGTTTATCACTATTCTCTTTTCACTTTCCACAAATCAACAAAGTCATCTAACGTTGACATAAATATGCAGTTGCTTAATTCGGCACTCCCCAAGCCTATGCAGCTTGACTTCAAACACAACACTGTAATGCTTACCGCGAATACTACGTTTACCTTCCAATGGTCATCAGACACTAGACTTGTGGCTCTTGTTCGATACATAGGGTCGTGTATCAGCCGGAAGAAGCATTGCAATAAGCCCAATCGCCAAGAAACAAGCACATGCCACCCAAATCGGCGCCGAAGTCGTAACATCTGCAAAGGTCGCAATGAACGGCGCACTCAGCGACGCCATCCTCCCCACCGCCATGAGCAACCCCATACCCATCCCACGATTCTGCACCTGAAGAACCTGCGGGGTGTACGAGTAAACAATAGCGTACAGAGCATTGAGTGAAAAGTTGATCATGCATGAGAACGCGAGGTTTTGGGCTGCTGTTCGAGCTGACGTGAATGCTCCGGAGAATGCAGCGCAGATTATGCCGGTCAGAAGCATTGAGCGTTTAGATTTGAAGAAACGTGATGATACGAGGATGGTGCTTAGGAGGGGGCCGAATATACCGACGATGGAGGAGACGGTCCAGTCGCGGTAGGTTATGTAGTTGCTGGTTTCGCCGAAGTTGGCGCCGTGGGCTGCGAGGTAGTACGGAAGAAATATGGTGTAGAGCGGGTATCTGTGCTTTGTTAGCAACTTGCTCAAGATCGTATCAAAGTGGACTTACGCAATACCGATGAGAGCCCAGATCATGATAAGACCAACCATCAAACGCAACTGCTTAGTGCCAGAGAAGAGTCTCGAAGCTCGATCAATGTTCGCACGCCAAGATCGGACCTCACCATCAACCTTGTCTTTCTCGGGCTGCAGGAAATTATCCCCAGTGACATGATAATCAGACTTGTTCATCCTGCCGATATGATTGATAACCTCCGCAGCCTCTTGCATTTTCCCACAAGAGACTAGCCATCGTGGGGACTCAAGGGATCGTAAAACGAAAGCTCGGATAAGCGACATGACGAGGCATAGTCCACCGAGAGTGATGTAAAGGTATCGCCAGCCCATGTTATCGCTGCGGCTGCAGGTCTCGGGGGTGGAGCCGCTGGGACATCCGAAGTTGACGAGAAGAGGCCAGGCTATGGAGCGTCAGTGAATGTCATAGTGGTGAGCTTGAGGTATTACCGATGAGGCCCGTGACTGCATTTCCGAAGCCCCAGATTCCAGCGAGACTTGATAGGATAAAAGACCATTCCTGGGGAATGGCTTCCGCCAGAAGTGTCAAGTCAATAGCCACTACATGGAGGTTAAGATCAGCAATCACATTAGGCCATACTTATAGGCATTGTAGACTCACGGTTACCGCCCGCAAACAGGCCGATCAAAGCAATAAAGACGTTCAGAGCAGCCCAATTCGGAGAACTCGCAGCAATGGCAGTCATGATAGAGCAACCAAAGATAGAAGCCTGCCAGACTAGCCTCCGACCAAAGTTATCGGCGAGTGTACCAAGAAACAAAGCGCCGATGAGTAACCCAGCATATAAAGACGCAGATAGCAGAGTTGCATATCGGGGACCGAATTCCATGGCAGCCTGAGGTGTAACAAGACTAATCGAGACAAGGACCATCTGGTGACAGAGTTAGTTCAAGAGCTTGGTGATGGAGGTAATGGTGTCGACCTGATCGACTAGGAAGCCGAAACCACAGGAGAAAGTTAGCTGCCATTGGAACTTGCCGAAGCCAATGGCTTGAATGGCCTGAGTGATCACTTCGTCGTTATGAAGAGTTGCAGGATCTATGCCGTCGATAGTTGCGACTGTTCCGTTGGCATGACTTAGGACGTGGTCGAGGGATGTCTGGAACATTTTGCCATCTTGTTTCTCACCAATGGATACTGCATCGGTGTTGTCCTGATGACTCGACATGATGACTGCTAGTGAATACCGATGGGTAACAAGCTGGAGGAGGTATCGTGATTGAAGTGGATTACAATTATGAGACTGGTGGAGTCTGCTAGATGCAGAGACGTGATTTATCTACAAACTCGTTTCCAATCACGGCTCTTCCATTCGTAAAACTATTGCACTTCCCTATCACCACACTAGCAACATACCAAGCCAACCTTTCCAATTACATCGCAAGTTACAAGCCTCCGGAGAACGGACCGTCTACATCCTCCTATCTAAGATAAGCTATGAAGCCCGGAAGTGTGCAGCTGATCCCTATCAACCCCGCAAACCCGGAAGCGGCCCGTGTTCCTGGCCACCTCTTATCAACAGCAAACGCGGGGTAGCGTATCTTCACTTATATGGTGAGACCAATTCTAGGCACTGCGTTTTTCCTGTGAAGATCGGCTAAGTTTACCATTATGAGTTTAAACGTCGAATGTTACCTTGTTCCCCGGACGGAGGATGCGCCTAATAGCCGACTTCCGATCCTTGTGTACCGCGATGTGTTACCTCAGCCGAGAACCGAAGAGACGGCAACAAGATTTCTGACTACACACCAATGGGAAAAGAGGGTTTGTTCAACTATTTCATTTTGTCTTCTTTTTGTTACTGACACATTGTTCAGGGAACTTGGGGGCATATCGCCATTCGCCATTTCCATCCCAACAGCCATGAGTGTTACGGTAAGTCGCTTCCTTTGTCAAGCCTTAGTGGAAAGTACTCTAGACATCATTGGCAGGTATCTTTCAGGGCTCTTCAACCCTCTTATTAGGCAAGATTCAGAAAGGGAAGGGCGTACAAGTCCCCGTGAAAGCGGGTGATGTTGTCGTCCTGCCCGCTGGAACGGCCCATTCGTCCCTTGAAAGCTCTTCGGATTACAGGTACATCGGTGTATATCCAAAGGTACGTTTTGCTGTCTCTCATGCCTGCGACAAAGTGTTGATGATCTGTAGGGGTGTCCCAAGTGGAGGAATGAGATGGGGAAGAAGTCCTCGAGCGTGTTTCTGGACACTATCAATGAAGTAGATATGCCTGAAGATGATCCTGTATATGGCCCCGATGGACCATTACCCATGCTATGGAGTCAAACTCCTCGCGCGAAGCTGTAGATAACAGGATAATACAGTCTCTGTTGACACTACCTCGAGTCTCACGCACTTGTGATTAATTTACAAGGCTCTGTATCCCATCACTGGACACCACAGATTGACCAGTGTTACGTCATACATTTACTCTTACCAAAACCCTGATGCAGTCTTTCATACTCGATAGACAAAATTCATTCCTACGATAGAGAGTTAGCTCTGGCTCTCTGATAAATGAAGGAATTACCACTCGAGAGTCCACCAAGCTTGACATGTGCTTCTCTGAACTTGGGGAAACATTTACTACGGTACATCGGCACTAAACTTCAATTTCATTAAATCATCTCTTTTCGTCATAGGCTTCATCATTCTGCTAAACAGGTACAGTGATGCAAGCTACAGTGGCATGCTTATCGACATCTGAAGGCATCGTGGCACGCAAACCCTTTCTCAATGCCGAGTCGCGACTGTCTTGTACTGCCTCCTCTGAGCTCCTATTTGCAAAACAGGTCTCAGGCAGAGGACTACTCTCCCACAGATAGAAGCTCAAGTCAGAGTCCTTCTTTGGCAAAGTCGTCATAGCTTTAATCATATCCTGCTTTGTTGCGCCCAACGGATCAAGACTAGGGTCTTCAATCCAGGAAAGTCCATGACCCCAGTAACTGTACCTCTCCGATTCATGGGTCCATTTATAATCCTCCCAGCGATCTTCTGAAAGGACTTGGATGTAGTGGAGTGAACTACCTGGCCAAAGTCCAGTTACTTTTCCATTTGTACCCTGTTTGTCTGCAATATGGTCAACTGGCTGATACGACGTACGGCAGTGATGGCCGGAAACAACTTACACCAACTGCGACAAGTTCCGGTCCACACCATGTCTTGCATGACCGTTTGCGTATGAATGTTGAAGTCTTCTTGGGCATCAGCTCTCACTTCGAAGGACTTGACACGCTGTCGAATCATTTTGTGAAGGAGACGAATGAAGTAGTCGGCAGTCGCTTCCACAGAGCCTTTTGAAGGTCAGCACAACTACTACTCATGGTGAACAGAGTAGCTTACCCATCAAACTTCCATTAGAGATCGGAGTATTTGGTCCCAAGAAGATGAGGTAATTGGGAAAACCCGCGACACCGAGACCCAGATAAGATTCAGGGTGTGCTTGCCATGCATCTTGAAGGTTGACAGCATTGCGACCAATGATTGGGAACCGAGGTCTGAAGGTGGTGTTGAATCCTGTAGCTGCCACCAAGACATCTACTGGGTATTCTTTGCCACCGGCCACGATGCCACCACGAGTCACTCTTTCGATCGAGTCGAATACTGGCCCAACGTTTGGCTTTTGTAAAGCCGTAAGGAAGCCCTCTCCTGGGTTGATCCGGCGACAACCGGCCTCGAATGGAGGTATCAGCTTCTTCTGGAGGACTTGGTCAGGGATGAGCTGTTTCATGCGCGACTCGAACATGGCGCGTGTTCTCTTCTGTTCTGGACTGGACTTGAGAAACAGGCGGAACATTCCGTTGAACTGATCTTCCAATCCTTTTCTGGCATCGAGATACATATCCTTATTCGTCTCGAAAAGCGCCTTCTCTTCGGTGGTGTAGGTGTAGTTCGTAGCATTGGGGTCGGGCAGAGCCACTGGTGGTGCAATCCAGGAAGGGGTGCGGATGAACACCTTCATGTCCTTGACTAGAGGCTGTATCGAGGGAACTAATTGAATTGAGCTGGCTCCCGCACCAATGACGCCGACACGTTTTCCTCGAAGGTCAATGGAATGGTCCCATGATGCAGTATGGAGCAGTGGGCCTGTAAAGTCGGACAGCCCCTCGATGTTGGGAATTTGTGGGTGATTCAGAATGCCACCAGCATTAACCAGGATCTCTGATGTCACAAGAGAGCCATTTTCTAACTGCACAATCCAGGTACTGTCGCTTTCAGACCATCTTGCGGAAACCACTTTGGTGTTGAAGGATATATATCGCTCGAGTTCGAAGTGCCTAGCAACACCTTTTAAATAACCCTGGATCTCATCAGAGGATGCGTAGCTAGTCTGATTAGTACTGAACACTGATTCGGCTGTAGGCTACTAACAATTTCGACCATGAAGGGTTTGGGGCGAATGAATATTGATAGCAATGGCTAGGAACATCACAGGCGCAGCCGGGATACTTGTTCTCAAACCACGTTCCACCAAGGTCTGGTGACTTTTCAAAGATCTGGAAGGAAACGTAGTCATTGAGATGGCGTTTCAGCTTATATGCTGAGTATTCTCAGCGCAGTCCTTTACTGAATAAAATGGCTAAGAACTTACCCATGAGGATACCGGATACCCTAATTGGAACCGTCAGCTAAAGGGATTCTCCCGAGGGAGCGAGTTATACTTACCCGGCGCCAATGATGGTGCATCGAATCTGCTTTGGCTTTTGCTGTTGTTCGGCGGACATGACTATTGTATTTTCGAGCTTGCAAGGTCAAATATCGCAAGTAACTGAAAGCTGTCGCGTAGAACTAGGATTATGAGTCCTCAAGATAAACTATGCCCGCAGTATCATAAGTTCAAATTAAACTGACTGTAGCAACCCATCTTCATAGGCCATTGCTTATCATGGCATTCTCACAAGGACGCACACGAAGACGGAAGCGGTCCGGGTCTTGGTGGGTACGGAGAATGATAGCAGCATTTCTAAACAGAAATGGCTTAGCGTTGAGATAAGGCCGTATCACAAGGCCTGATGCTGTGGGTACGGAAACCGGGCCGTGATTCTGATCTGGAATGTGAGAAATTGTGATTAGAATTACTCTCATTGGTTCGCTAAGTCGAAGTTGTGAGAGATTAATGGATGAATGGAGAGTGCGGAGTAACAAATGTATATGGGGTCATCCTAGAGAGAAAGACGTGTCATGCACGATCAATGGAAGGGTATAAGGGCGGGACTAGAGGCTTGCATCTATAGACAAATCTTAGCATACACGACAGCATAATCTAGTTACCATCCAAGCTTCACGCCCATTCCGTCAAATTATCCTTCAATCCTAGGATCAGTTATTCTCTCAAGCCATAATGAGTCGTTGGTTTAGTTTCGGTGCACCGAAAGAGGCCGAGCCTCAGACTACACGAGCATTGCCTGCATCATGGTACCGCTCCTCAGCCATGTATGAACTGGAACGACGAGCTATCTTTTCCAAGAAATGGATAGTCGTATCGCACAAGGCAAGACTCACCGAAGTAGGTAACTATCTGCGTATCACCCAGGCTGGCTTCACCTTTTTCTTGATCAAGGACCGTCAAGGCGAGGTCAGGGCCAATCATAATGTCTGTCGGCACCGTGCATTTCCGCTCGTAGAGCAAGATGCAGGAAGGGTGAACATTCTTTCTTGCAAATATCATGGTAAGTAAATCATCTAATTCGTGTCTACGAAAGTGCTGAGAATTTTGAGGTTGGTCCTATGGACTCGATGGCAAATTGGCCAAGGCTCCAAAGTACCAAGAGGTTCCGACATTCGACAAGTCTGTGAACAACCTCTACCCGATCCATGTCCATGTCGATAAACTCGGTTTCATCTGGATCAACATGGATGCTAGTCCTACTCCTACTGTCGCTTGGGACGACGACTTTGCTGATGTTGACACTCAACCAAGGCTTCAGCCATTTGACATGGAGGCCTATCACTTTGATCATCAGTGGGAGATGGTTGGTGACTATAATTGGAAGACACTGGCAGACAACTACAATGAGGTAAGTATCAGCGACAAGACTCCATATTCTGGGCTTCTAATGCAATCATATAGTGTTATCACTGTCCAACTGGACACCCCGCCCTCAACGCCCTCACTGACCTGTCAAAATACTGGGTTGAGACGGCTGGCGGCCACATACAGCACTTCAACGTCGATAAGCCCGACAAAGATGGTATGGGCATTTACAGTACTTTCTACTATCCAAATGCCTCCATCACGATCTCGTAAGCATATCCATCCACCAAGTTACAATCTGGCGCTGACATTCAGACCCACCTTCTTCTACATCATGCGCTGCATCCCCATCTCCGCATCGCAGACCAAGATGGAGTACGAAGTCTACAGAGCCAACAGTGCGTCCGACGAAGAGTTCAACGAGATCAGCGACTGTTTTAAGCAGATCCTCAAAGAAGACAAGGATCTGTGCAACGCAGCACAGAAGAACTTGAACGCTGGTATCTTTGTCAATGGTGAACTCCATCCTCGCGTAGAAAAGGTATGAGCCACCCCAAAAGTCATTGATAGTTACTGATGAGTCCTTCTACCAGGGTCCTCTATTCTTCCAAGAGACTACACGAAAGCTAGTCATGGATCATCATAAGCAGGAAGAGTCTGAGGGACATGAGATCTGGCCTGCTGCACCGAAGAGTGGCCAGTCGGGGAATGGGCAGGGCGACATTGACTTCTGCAACAAGTTGGAAGCATGTGCTGGTTCTGAAAGTCTCAAGTGGTGATGGTTTGTACGTAGTTACCAGTATACCTAGAAAGAGAATGTAATAGCCAGTCCCCCTACTTTTACAACATTGTGTTTCCCCAATCCAGGCTCAACCACTCGTCAATGGCCCTTCCAAAGTCCTGCACTTGCGGAAATATGTTATCCGGTTCCATAGCCGATCCAAAGCCCTCCTGAATATTCTGCTGTAGAGAGCCCAGCAAACCAGAAGCATCAGATGGAAGACGGCCTCTGATCGGATGGCTCACCTCACCCTCACCCGGTGCATAGAGAGGCGTGTCCTTTGGAACAGTCTTGTGCCCAATGATACCAGCCGATCCAACCAAATCATATCCATCACCATCGTCATCGATGCCTCTCGCCGGGTCCTGGTGGGTTGATGCTAGACCGCTGTAAATAGACTCATCGGCGCGCGCATCTGGCCTACCAGCATGCTCATAAGACAGTATGTCCCATAGAAGCCTCGTATCGATGGTAAACTTTTGCTGTGTTTGTTTTCCAAGTCCAGGCTCCTCGCTTCCTAGCGGAACAACCTGTATACTCTGCTGCAGCTTTCGTAGATTCTCATGCTTCAATCATAGTCAGTACTCCATCTTTCCCCCATAACAATTCATAGTACTTACCATGACTGCGACTCCGTGCCATGTCAGACCCATGCATCTCAAGAACTCGAGGCACTTCTCAAATCCAGTCTTAGCCTTCTCACGCAAGGCAAAGTCTTCCACAAAACTGTGCTGCAGATGAATGGTGGCAACCACTACAACGACATGGGCCAAGGTCGGGTCAGACACTCGATAGTCCAACTTCTCCAATACATCAAGATGATACATGATCCATCCGATATGCCGAGTAATCGCATCAAACGAGCTGTTAACAAATGACTGAGGCATAGTGTGTCGAAAGTGCCGTAGTCGCATGGACAAGAGAAATGGGTGATTGAGGATAACAGGAATGGAAGCATAGACGAACTGTGTAAATAGATAAGGGCCCCAATACCCTCTGTTTTGCTGCAGAGTTTCAGGCGTCTGCTTGTCAATCTGGTTAGCAGAGAAGCGATATTTCAGTGGCACACTACAGTCAATCTCGAGGTGTCGATATGTGACCTGGGAGTAATCGGAGCGCGGATTCCATGGTGGCAAGGTGTCTGAGAAAACACGGCGCGAGGCGTAGATTCTGACTGCTCGCCATATTTGCGCAAGAGGAATTGTGTATTTCATGATGCCTCGATCCATATCGCATGATGGTGACTTTTCTGGAGGAAGCAGCCATGCTGAGCACTGTGATGTTCCGAGGGATGAGTCCTCGCCGTGTGACATGGTAGAGGGCCAGACGCTTGATGACACGCTTCCCTGCAGATGATGAAGCACGAAGATGCTTCGAATACAGTTGTTGAATTCCACAGCGTCACCGAGGAAGCCACCCTTAGGAATGCCGCTCAGTAGCTGAATTGCCGTACTGAGATATAGCCCGGCTTGGACAGGACTTCCTTCTAGAACTGAAGTCAGGCTTGGTAAGAACATTGCAGACCTCTGATAACATACCTGCATGTTCAAAAAGGCTCAAGAGGCATAGTGTTTGCAATACTGAACAGTCCACTCGGCCACCGAACACTTTGTTCGTCACGATTTCCCTCGACGCTTGCGCCATACCATGAAGGCGTTGGCGATGTTGTTCACTCAATAGCCGGGGAGGAAACCGAAGGCATAATGCCCGTAGTGCCAATACCAGTTCTGCCTCTCTACGTGGTAGTAACTCTGCAAACGTTTCGGCGTTGAATAGGACCAGAGGTTGCCGATGTAGCCAGGTTAAATAAAGAGAGGCTAGTTCATCACTACTTGGCTCGACGACTGATTCTGTGCTGTAGTGGTCCTTCAGTAACACTCTCGGGATATGAGAAGACCTGCTTACCCTGACGCTGGTCTTAGGTGTACGATTTCACCGATATATGGAAGCTCATCATGACCGACCGAGGACCTCGGTGTATGTCCTCCTTCCTGCTGCGACGCCGAGCGGCGGCGTGAATCATTGATCACAGGACTGGGTTGCATCTGTTAATGCAGTGATTGCCATGATCGGGCTTATCACTTACTCTAGTCGATCGATAAACAGGTCCAATTTCTCTTCCAGTGTCTCCATCCGAAGCTCCTACAAGCATCGCATGTTAGCCACTGGCAGATAGAGATCAATGAGTTACGTACCAACGATCTATCCGAACGCGCTCTTTGACCTTGGCTATCAGAGCCTGATTCATATACGCAAATCTGACCAAGACGTTCGCAATATGAGCACACGGGCTTCTCCCCAGGGCACTTGGACTTCTTGCGACTGTGATCATTGTTAGCATTGAGATTACTTAGATTACATGAGAAACTAACCGACATGGCTCGCAAGCTTGTCGTGCGCGCTTAGTTGGTCGAGAGTCCTCCATTAGATTATCAGCTGATGGAATTGAACTTCAATTGATGGAGGTTTGGGGGACGCGGGGAATGTCTTCTATCCGTGCTAGTCTGCTAACGGAGAACTAGGCGACTCGGTTATCGCTGGGACAGCTTATCTGACAGTGACGGACAACTCCGAGCCAATCAAAACAGCCCTTAGAGCTCACTGTGAAATGCGCAGAACATGAGTATGACCACTGTCGTTTTCTGCCAATGGGCTATTGCACTGAACATCACCAGTAACTTGACTAGTTTTCCCTGTGCGACTGAGCGCTTAATCTTGTTCTGGGATATTCCCTTCCGCTGACTCACCGGCTTTCTACATGTTCGAAGTGGATAGTGATATTTTCCCAGTGTTATTGTGAAATCAGGCATCAGGAACACAAAATACTCTTGTTTGACACTGGCAAAAACAAGCAGGTGGCTGCATGGGCTTACTTTATTCCACAATACTTAAACAGCCCAAAGCTTCCAAAGGAATCCTCTCTATCCTGTCACCAACAAGCGTTAACGACTTGATAAATCTCACCACATCTTACTTTCTACACCAGCCCGAAGTTCATACTTCTACACAATATTTTACTCTGATCAGCAATAGGGACAGGAGAAAAGTTCCTTTTGCCGCTTATCCTGGAGCTTACACCTTGAACCACATACACCCTTGATCACCAAGCCTTAGACACGACCGTCACCATGGAGGGTCCTGCCGGCAAGGTCATAAGCCTCCCAACTGAGATCCTGGTGGCTGTTTGCCGTCATTTGTGCAAGCAAGACCAGCTACGTGCAAGGCTGGTGTCTCGCAAGCTTAGTTACGCGGCAACAATTCACGCATTTAGATCCCTCAGGCTCAAGCCTGATGGTGATACGCCTTTACACTTTCAACAGATTGCACTGTCGGATACACTACGAACTTTTGTCCAAGAGGTGACGATTGATACAGAGCCGGACCCAGTATTAGGGTTAGGGGATCGCCTCTCAAGATTTCATCGTTGCGAAAACTTTCTACAGTTTCTTCCGTATCTAGGTCTTTTCAACAATCTCATACATCTACATCTTCGCTTCAGTAGGTCTTCAGAGGCACAAAGACTGCTGATACATCAAAGGTGGTACTTCCGGTACTTGGTCCTAGACATTATTTCCCACTGCGTGACGGGAATGTGGACACCGGCGAATCGAACCAAGATCTATGATGCAGTGACACCTGTATGGAAAGATAAGTTCGAATATACACACGATGCGCCAGTCCTTCCAGGAGAGCCCCTACAGATCAAAGAACTCACCATTTCACACCTCGCCGACTACAATGATCCCAGACTTTTCCAGTCCAAGGCTTGGTACAGACTTCTCCGGTTGCCAACCCTCATCGATCTGAAACTGCTCGTGGGAGAAAATCATGGACGTCTCAGAACCCTCCTTTCTGTCAAGAAGTTCGAGTTCTTTAGTTCTTTGCCAATACGGTGGCTTAGACCTAATGTCGTCCAGAAACTGCAGGTTTTATCTCTATTCTATACCGACTACTGGGGACAGTACCCGAGAGTGGACCTAGACCGAATTGGTGCCTTACCATTCCTCAAGGTTCTGGCTCTCGGGCGTTATGTCTTTGCTAATAAGGACGAAACAGACTGGATCGCATCTCTGGGGAGTAACAACAGGAGCGGCGGACTGGAAGAGCTATATCTCGACGAGTGCTGTGTCTTGTTTCAAGCCAAGCAGTATGTGGATTTGACAGCAGTTCTAGGCACTACCCCAGACCAGAACGCCGCCATGGAAACAACCTTGTATAGCAGAAGATGGCATCACGTACTGTCGGAATGGAGGGTAAGTATGAAGGGATTGAAGAAATTCGTCATGGGGGTTGGAGAATGGTCTTGCCCCTTTCGAACTGTAGAGACTTGGGACAAGGAGATAGCACCGGTCACGTTGGGCATGAGGCATGACCCGCCACACTGGTATTTCGGGCACAATCGCCACAGATTCTTTGCGGATCCTGGACCGGAAGACTACACCAGAGGCTTCATCGCGGCCTACCATTCACGTCGTGACAAATCGAAAGCGGTGCCGATGGGGAACTATTTGCTGGGCGAGGGGCTGAGACAGAAGCGAAGAGCACAGATGCAATATGCTTGGTATAACGTTCGCGGGGTAAGTCACTGGTCTATTGGCAATCAGTATGGGGACTACAGTGAGGATCTAGGTTGGGCTCCTGAGGAGGAGACTATCGAGTTGGACGATGCTGCTTACGCACTGCTTATGGAGACTATCCGACATAGACTAAGATCTTAAAATGTGGGATAGCCGATCTGGGGATGCAGCCTTAAAGGCTATTCTGGAAATGGACTACCCTTTTCTATAGCACGGTTAGCATGTGAGTCTAGAGCGTCTTGCAACATCAGCCGCAGAACAGATAGATGAATACTTTTTGAGATCCTGGCAATATGAACTTGTGCACGTATGATAAACAACAACAAAAGGATTTATATAAGATTGGTCAGTTAATTATTTCTTAGATAAGTAAAGAACGTAAGATAGAATCCAAGTAGTAAACCTCGCTTAGAGTCAACATGCCCCAAAAGGCTTGGTATGCCCTCACCTGAGTAACTAACTGCCGACGCTAACTACTCCGCAAACTCTAATACCCCGCCAACTCCCCCGTAAACCATCTCATTCGGGCACATCCCGCCGATGGCAATTAGATTACCAGGAGATCCCCCTCATTGATCCTTGCTGTTTACTTGCCGATTGCTCTACCGAGACATTACGGGCGCTGGGTCTCATAGCTTAACGCAGATAAAGGAGTGAGCTAGCTTAAATAAGTCATCCGAGGTTTTTGGGGGGATGTTGGAGATGGAATCTTTGACGCCGTGATAATGAAGAAGGACTAGGAAATGAGTTTAGATAAATAGAGACTGATTGCTTGCAGAGTATACTGGACATCAGAATATTGAGAATCACACAACACACAAGACTAACCCTTGCAACACCGCAAGAATGCCTACTCAAGAGGTAAGCACCATCTTCCAGTTCACCCCAAAGAACATCCCCTAACTCCAAAAGGCACGAGAAGCCATCCAGGATGAACTTCACATCGAAGTCCTCCCGGGGACGGAGATCATGACAGACGTTGGCAAGGAACACTACGTCCGAGCCAAAGAGTCCGATCAAGTCCTCGTTCCCCAACCATCCCAAGATCCTCACGATCCCCTCAACTGGTCGCCTTTTTGGAAGTTCTCTGCCATCTTTTGCGTTTCTACCATGACGTTCACGCAGGGCTTTGCACCGCTTGCTCTTGCGCCTATGTTTCCGGATTTGATTCGTGCTTACAATAGTACACTTGGGGATGTCATTCAGTTTACGGGTGTTACTATCCTGATTCTGGGATTTAGTAACTTTTTCTGGTGAGTATTGAAGTTAGTACTGAGGTGTAAGTGCTATGACTGACTTTCGAAGGGCACCGATCTCTACATCCTTCGGTCGTCGACCTGTCTATATCGCTTCGCAGGTGATCTGCCTCGCATGCCACATCATTCGTGCCAAAGCATCCACCTACGGTATCTTCATGGGAGCCTGCGTGTAAGTCTACCCCCACAAGTATCTCAAGACCTTGACTAACATCTTCAGCCTCAACGGAATAGGTGCCGGACCCTCAGAAATTCTCCAACCCGCCGTCATCGCCGATATCTTCTTCCTCCACGATCGCGGAACATGGAACGCGCTATACTGGGTAGTCTACATGGGCTCATTGATGATCGCTCCAATCATCGCTGGTCCAATGGCAGACCGCACAGGATGGCAGAACTTCTGGTGGCTCAACGTCGCTGTTACTGCACTGTCTATCGTGCTCGGCGTCTTTGGCTTTCCTGAGACGAAGTGGACACGCATCGATTCGATTGAGGCTGAGCGTGGAGTTAATGAGATTGTTGATACAACTCAGGACAAGCCGTCTCATTCTCATGCTGATGCTGAGAAGACTGTCGGTACACCTCAAGCCCAGGGTGAGCCTGCTGCAGATGCGCATTTGGGTAAAGGAACTCCTTCCAAGTTGCAGTGGCGACTGTTTCAGCCCAATTCAGCACCCCTTCAGAACATCCTTCTCGATATTTGGACCCCATGGAGACTCTTCGTCTATCCTATTGTTCTCTTTGCGTCTTTTGTTGTCAGCTGGAGTTGCAGTAACTTCTTGATTCTGAACCTCACGCAGTCTCAGGTGTTTGCTGCTCCCCCATACAACATGAGCTCTCAATCCATTGGTAAGCTCCATGAGAACCCCAGAAAATGTCAGACACTGATAATCACAGGATTCCTCAACTTCTCCATCCTCGTCGGCGCTTTGATCGGACTCGTCACAGCTGGTCCCTTTAGCGATTGGGTCTCCGCAAAAGCAACGACACGAAACGGCGGCATCCGAGAACCTGAAATGCGTCTTCCAGCGATGATTCCCTACATCATCATCATGATCTTCGGCAATGTGATTACCTCGATCGGATACGAAAGACATTGGCCATGGCCAGTCATTGCCGTTCTTGGCTACTCATCGGCTGGCATCCAGGTTGCTGCTCTCCCCAGTATTGCGAGTACCTATGCAGTGGATTGCTATAAGCCAGTCACCGGGTCGCTCTTCGTTGCTATCACTGTCAACAAGAGTCTTTGGGGTTACGGAATGGGCAAGTTCGTCACGCCATGGACTATCAAGTCAGGGTAAGTTGTCTTCTATACAATCTTCTCAACGTCCGTTACTAACAGCTTGAGCAGATTCATCCCTGTTTTCATGACGAACATGGGCCTTACAGTTCTCTGGTGCGGTTTGGGTGCGGTATTCTACTTCTATGGCAAGACGTTCAGAAGATGGACTAAGGACAGCAATGTTCACGGGTTTTAGTGTTGTCCTGCGATCTACATTCGTTACTTGACCACGCACTGGAACGTCAGCGCTAGAAGGCCTACTCTACTTCTACTCTGTCACATAGCTATTATGTACTGCCATCTTGAATTGCTTGTCATGTTCTCTCCCATTCTCAATTATATATCGCATTGTTCCTGAACTAATGAGGCATTGACATAAACAAGCTCGCCGCGTCAAAGTCTATCGACGACATATCGAGGTTCTGATCCAGTTCCCCATCCAGCAAATTCAGCGGTCCCCAGTAGTGATTCAAATACACCATGCCATCAGGCCAAGAAGTCCCTGGATTCGCAGCCACAGCAACTTGAGACGACTTCTGTGTCGCCTTTTCTCTCGCTCCCTGTAATAGCTTAGCTGCTTGCAGGGCAACAACACACTCATCCATTATCATCAGTATCTCGATCGCCATATCGACTAGACGAAGTAAAGGTTGCATTTCACTCTCGACTGCGTCTTGGGTCATGTAAACCAGTATTATGCTGGCGGCAAATACGGTATATGTCGTGTTGTAGAACCTTCGACATGTTAGAGGGTCGTCTACTGTGAGAGTACTGATACGTACCATGTTCGGAAGAAGTCACTGTGTTGGTAAGTCTGATAGATGGTTTCAATTGTTTGCTTTGCTGATTCAAGACACTTTTGAATTCCGATTTTTGTGTCGCTCATAGTAGCCCTCTCCTGCGCCGTTGACCTCAAGAGGAAGGATCCAAAGAGGAGTATTCTCAAGTTATGATAACCTGCAACCATCATTAGCATTCCATTTTCGGTTTGGGTCGAAGTACACCTACGCAAGTTCAACACAAGTCTCTGCCGTTTCACCCACTGGACATCCCTGACGCCCCTCAAAGATGGTACCTGAGTCGATGATCCCATCGGCCGTATAGCCTCGGGAAGCTTCTGTGTCCACGCCTCCAGGTCTCTTTCGATTTGGCCTGCCATCGCCACCATCATTGGTATCGTGGTTTCGGGCAGGTAAATACTAAGGCAGATGTTTCTTGTGATCTTGGAGAAATGCACCATGTGCTCGATGATGGCGCAACAAGGGTGCTCAGACATCTCAGAATCAATCCCGGTTTCGCTTTGGCCGATGCTAATACGGGGGAATCGTCGGTTATGATATAGATCTGCTCCTAGAGTATCTGGTCTGCCCATTGCGAAAGACATTTCACTTCAAGAGTGTCAGATCAGCGACAACAGATTAACTG
The DNA here is from genome assembly GCA_001262555.1 of Fusarium nygamai. Taxonomy (NCBI): domain Eukaryota; kingdom Fungi; phylum Ascomycota; class Sordariomycetes; order Hypocreales; family Nectriaceae; genus Fusarium; species Fusarium nygamai. The sequence goes on from LBNR01000006.1 coordinate 2,972,622, forward strand.
CAGGTTGGTGATACTCACGTCTCTAGGGAGTAAAGGCCCCTGGTTTATGGTGTCAGCAATGCATTCATGGTAGGTCTGAGTGGAGAGATTTACATACCACCAGGTCCTTGTCTCTGCTCTCAGTAAAGATGGCGGCTTCTTGCTATTGGGTCCCGGCTCACGATTTATGCCCATTGCCAAAGCTGTTCTTATGGCAAGGCCAACATACATGTATGACACTAATAGTGGTTAGCACATAACCGCAGCGATGATGGCTTACTGACAGTGTGGATGTAGTTCGTTCTGGCAGACTTTGGCCTGTGATTGTCAGTTTCATTCGGCTGTGAGTTACTGCTCGACCTACCAGAATAAAATAGCACTGGACCATGTCTAGGTCGGTCACCATGCCCAGCCTATTACAGCAATCCTTAGCTCGATCGAAGAACTTCCGGCTCCAGGCCAGATTCGTCATTCCATCTATGAGCTCGTCCTCTCTCGTTCCAACCAGTGCGCCGATGGATAAGATGCTGTAGTATAAAGCCACAAAGCTCGTAATCCTCTTATTTTCCGGTCCTTCACCCGCCCACAAGTACTCGCAGCGATGCACGAACGAAGTCTTGTCCAAGATCGGGTGGATGTAGTGGATCGCGGAGAAGAAGCCGTCTATGAAGCTGCGACATTGGAGGTACCAAGGTGATTGATCAGACTCTTCAGTACTCTTTCTCCCTCTCTGGGTATCTTGTGATTCACTCGGGTCAAAATGAGGATTGTGTAGCGAGGAGAGAAGTGCACCCGCGTCATCATCATCGTTGTCCTCCTCCCCAGTTCGCCGCACATGCGACAACAGTGCAACAGATGATGAGCTTCCATAGAATTCGACATCTCTCGTGTGAGTGTTCATGCCAGAGACCTCTTGTTCTCTGGTGTGCCACGACGAGATGCTATTCGGTGTAGGAAAGGCCTCCATTACCGTTGGGTGCTGAGCTATTGGTAACGAGGAAGCATTTATAGCTATCCCTTCAGGACTGTTGCTTGGCCCATCGGTCGCTGCCTTCTCATAGTTCTCCACAATGCTAGAGAGGCTTTTGACCTGCTCTTCCAATTGTCTTACATAGCTATAGTCGCACTAGTGAGCCAAGAGGAAAACAGAGGACGTTGCAGGCAGATGTACCTTGATGTTATGCGCATGCGCGACATGTCCTGGCCTTTGTACACGCATTCGACATTGCGGCCTTCAAACAGTCAGTCACGCCGTTTTATCGCGACATTTGAACTCTACCTAGATACTAACTTTGGCAATATGAACAGGGATAAGATTCATCGCACTTGTATTTCTTGGATCGACAGAGATCGCACGCGCGTGCAGCTCGTGGCCGCCTTGGGCGCTGCGCTGCAGGTCTGTTCGCCTGAGGAGCTTGAGAGTCTGTTGATTCATCCATATCGTCAGTATCAGTATCAGTGGGCATGCACAAGACCCCAGAATGTCGAAGCGTTGAGACCTGAGTGCGGAGATCCCAGATGAACGCAAATTTCGAGCTTGGAGGCGAATCTGGGGTAACGCGGACGACTTGCTGGGCGAAAGTGATCTGGATCTTTGTCTCGGAGGTCTCATTGGCTGAGAAGGTTTCTGTCTTAGCGGAACATGGCTAGTCTCTAGATTCTCAAGCTGCGGAAAAGCCGGGCACGGCCAATGTGACCTCGGTTGTTCCGAGTGAGCTACGAACTACCCTACATCGACCCAATTCCGAGGGTCATTTTCATATATGTAGTATCGCGGCAAAGCTAGCTGCTTGTTCTTAATTTCTTTTCTATCACGAGGCCTATAGTTGACGATCACATCTCTGTCAAAATGCCAAGTTCCACTGTAAGTCACTAAAGCACCCGACGTGCTGATTTAGCTAATTTTCTGGTCTTGACAGCAACCGAATCAAACCAGTGATGATGCCCACTTGGATGTAGTAGTTGTCGGCGCTGGCCTTGCGGGTCTTGCCGCAGCCATCTCCATTTCACTTTCAGGTCACAATGTCACAGTTTTAGAGTCGGCGAAAGAACTACTCGAGGTATACATCCCCTCAATTACACATGATGGCCAAGATAAATACTGATAAACTGTTCAGGTCGGTGCTGGCCTACAAGTCACTCCCAACTGCACACGCATCCTTCAAAAATGGGATCTACCCGAAAGACTCTGGAAATCAGCCGCCGAACCCACATCACTCGTCGTCCATCGATACTCCGGCCGAACGCTTGCCATTGAACCCGACTTCCACAAGCATATCCGCAAGAAGTACGGCGCCCCGTTCATCGATCTCCACAGAGTAGACCTCCAGCTTGCGCTCTACGACAAGGCGAAGAAACTGGGCGTCCAGTTCAAGCTAGGAGATCGCGTGAAGGACATTGACTTTAGCATTCCCGAAGTCAGCACCGAGGCTGGTGCTAAGTACACCGGTGACTTGATCGTTGCAGCGGATGGACTCTGGTCCAAATGCCGGTCCAAGTTTCTTGGTAGCGAGGATAAGCCCATGCCCACCGGGGACTTAGCATACCGCGTGGTTCTGGACGCGAAGGACATCGACGATCCTGAGCTACGGGATTGGGTTGAACATCCGACGGTTCACTTCTGGATCGGACCGGGTGCTCATGCTGTTGGATACTCCATGCGCGGTGGACAGATGTATAATGTTGTACTTCTTGTTCCTGATGATCTTCCATCAGACGTTAGTCGGCAGGCTGGCTCGGTGGAGGAGATGCGAGAGTTGTTCAACGACTGGGATCCAATTCTGGCAAGGTTTCTGAGTCAGGTTGATAAGGTCGACAAGTGGAAACTGATGCACAGTAAGTTACGTATTCGTGTCCCTATCGTCGGAACTGACCGATTATGTAGGAGAAGAGCTTGATTCATGGATCAACGAGGATTCCAATTTCGTCTTCGTGTAAGTAGTTCTCTGAGATCGTCATCTTACAAGGCATCCTGCTGACATCTCACTTCCAGCGGTGATGCCTGCCATCCGATGCTCCCCTACCTAGCCCAAGGTGCCAACTCCGCCGTGGAAGACGGTGCAGTTCTGGGGTTACTTCTCGGTCATGTCAAGTCGAAGCACCAGTTACCACAGGCTTTATCTATGTATGAACGGTTACGCAAGTCACGTGGAGAGGCTATCGTGAGAGAAACCTTCAAACAGGTATGAGTCCATCATTCTCGAGACAATTGACAGTTATAGCTAACGTTTTGTAGCGGGAGTCATTCCATATGCCTGATGGACCAGCCCAAGAGGCACGCGATGAGACTTTTTTATCCCAACTTGGCGCCGAGGAACTCAAGGGTCCCTTCCCGAGCAGGTGGACTTGTCCCCAGGTTCAGCCTTGGCTTTATGGTTATGATGCATTTGAGGTTGTTGAAGACGCAGTGAAGCGCGATCCTTTTACGGAGTAGCTAGTCAAGTCTGTGTAGATTATTCAGTGCCTTGTTATGTTAGCAACGTTTTATTATAGCTGTAATGTGCTTTTAAATGGCAGATAGTACAGAACATGAATTAAAGCATACATTCTACTACGAATCGACTTTCATGATATATATCTTCACGCGGAGTTCACCATCAAATATTCGCACTCACTCTATTGGCCGGATGTATGTTATTGAGATACGATCAGCTTCCGCTAGCCACTGACAGAACACTGTTGCCAAACAGTAAAGTCGTCATGCGCTACTTGATCAGAGACTCAAGAAAGTCGAAGCCCTGTCGCTGAAGGTTCCAAGTAACAGATCCAACTTCCATCTTCGCCGCAAAAGTATGCTCCTCCCCAGGAACCTCCACCATCCCGCACTTGACACCATTCTGCTCCAGCACATCAAACAACTTTCTGCTAAGGTGAATAGGGACTTTTGTATCTGCATCGCCGTGGACTATAAATGTTGGAGGAAACGAAGACTCAACGTTCAGTGCAGGGTCAATTTTACTCCAGTCCTTCGAAGGGAAGATGGCATCGAGGACAGTGCCATTGGCCAGTTGTGTCAGGGCGTATGCTTGGCGTGGGTCGCTAAAGTCTGGAGGTCCTGTTGCTTGACCTTCGAGTGGCACGCCTCCTGTGATGGGAACTGGGTCTTCGTCGAACACTTTGTTGAGGAATGTGTCTGTGAGTCCAGGTGGTAGCTTCATGCCCTCCAGCTTTGTCGTCCAGAAGTCATCGGCAAAGTTGCTAGGTCCATACATGTCGTAGATTCCTGCAACAGGACGAGGAACACCAAAGCCCTATATCAGCGTAAGCCTCAGACAGCACAGTATGATACACGCCCAGCCTACCAAGCAAAGTGATAAATGCCCTCCAGATGATGTGCCGAATGCAAAGACATGGTCGAGATCTGGTACGAGTGTTGAGTTGGCTTTGCCTAGAGCTGTTTCGAGACCTCCATCATACACCCAAGCCAGGAGATCACGACAGTCCCGCATTGGACCCTCCAAGAGATTGACTTGGGGACAAAGCCGATGGTTCGGGGCTAGTACTATCCATCCTCGACTAAGACAATCTGACACCTGGTCTTTATTGACCATCTTGGAGGACCCGAGCATAAAAGCCCCTCCATGAATATTAATTACTTAAGGCAATTAGCATGGACACAGAGACTGTCAGGTGCTTTAACTTACAGACTGGGCATTTTGTGGTCTCAGTCTCGACAGAAGGCAGGTAGACATCGACATCAATTTCTTGTTCACCCAGCCGCTTGTAAACAGCTCGAAACGAAGTTGGAGGACTCATTTTCTGTCACTCTGGGTGCTACAATTCAACAAAGATTGAGTAAAGATCTAGTGTCCATCAAGGGTATCTGTCAAAAGACCCTACCTGCCCCAGTTCCGACACACTTCTGTAAATCAAAGCTCCGGTGATGCCGTGGCCCCCGTGCCGGAATTGCGGCTTTTCCGCACTTCAGGTTAAGCTTTGTCAGCGGCCGAAGTTAGTTTGAGGGGTAGCCATGGAAAATCCGGGGCCGATGCGGGGATCTCCAGCACCTCCGATCCGTGATGTGGAGATCGGGAAGTGGGAGGTCAAAGGAGTAGAAGAGTAGAGGGTCCTGCTAATGTTGCCAGCCAAGCCTACGACAGAACACCAATTTACCAAATCCTCCCCTCTTAGCACTAAGTTATACAATATCGTCTTTTACGCTATCCCTATTTCACCATGAGCGTTCCCCTACGTACATCTCCTCCCAATGAGAGGACAAGCTACATGATCGACCAGCTCGAAGGAGAGCGCATTAGCATTCCTGGCAGCAAGGGTGTTTTCAGAATCCTCGCTTCGTCGAAGCAGACCAATGGCGGCATGGCCGTGTTTACTAGTGGTGCCGTGTTAGCGGATGCTCCTGGTTTTCACTGGCATGAGGAGGCTCATGATGTCTTTCTTGTGACCAAGGGGTTCTTGAAACTATGGAGTGGTGATAAGTGTCGGATCATGGGGCCTGGCGACTTTGCTTATATCCCTCCTGTAAGTTCCCAAGCCTTTCTAACAATTTTGTATGCCGACTAACACGATGATAGCACGTTATCCACAATCCTCTCTTGCTCGGACCTCACACTGAGACAGTTGGTCTGGTTGCTCCAGGTGACTGGGTTGACTTCTTTAGATATGTCGGCGAGACATATAACGGCATTCTTGTGCCGGAGACTGATGATCGCGACATCAAATCAATGCTCATGCAGAAGATGATGGCAGCCAAGGACAGATTTGACGTTCACTTCAAGCGCGACTACCAGCCCCCAGAGGTTGGCGAGTGGCTTGACTCTGAGAACCAGCTCGCTGGCCCTGGCGAAGCTTACTTCTTGCGCGCCAATACTGGCCCACGATGGCTTCTTGGAGGAGTCATGTCAAGACCTTTCATTCTCGCGTCTCAATCTGGCGGCAAGTTTTCAATGTCGAGTATCGAGTCGTCGAATGTCTATGGAAAGTCGCCTCTGAGCAAATGGCTCACTTTTACCTCCATTGATCATTGTCTCATTGTGCAAGAAGGTCTTCTCAGAGTCAAGATCAAGTCTGGAGATAATAGTTCTTGGAATGAAGTCAGGGAGGGTCAGACAGTCGTCATTGCCGCAGGAGAGACTTTCACGTTGGACTTTAGCAGTAAATATGTCCGTGTCTGGACCTTTGCCAATGGAAGAGGAATTGAGGAGCTGGTTCAGAATGCTGGATCTCCGGCTACGGGGTTCGTGCTGCCTGACAAGGTTGGAGACTGGGAAGAGTCCAAACTGCTGGACGTATGTAAAGACCTTGGGGTGGAGGTTGCAGAACTATAGATAAGATAATTAGCTTAACGAATACATTACATGCTCTATTTCATCTTATTAATCCAAACATTTCCTGTGTAGCGTTCAGGGATATTAGTACAGGCAGCGTCACTTTCTGCTTGACTCGGCACGGGGAACTAGGCTGTCAATATTACGTAGTCATGCTAGCATCTCAACTGCTTACACTAACTTCAGGTATAGAATATTAGTGACTTTACGGAGACTCCATTGTGAAATAGTGAAGAATTAATCTAATCGACGGGCATCTATTAATTTCTATCTGTTCTAAATAGTAAAAGTGGCATGTCGGTTTCCAACCTCCACGCCATACTCGCCCTTTTCCACTGCCCAACCATGCGACTCCTCGCTCCAATGGCTGCTGAAAGTATCAACATCAATCTGTACTGACACTTCTCTGGTCTCGCCCGGTGAGAGTTGAACCTTGGTGAACCCCTTTAGCTCACGAGTCGGCCTCCAATCAGCTGCACTCTTAGGAGGGCAGATGTAGACCTGCACCACTTCTTTGCCACTTACATTGCCAGCATTGGTTACACTTACGCTGACAGTAAGGACTGAAGGGCTTGAGGAGGTCTCCAATTTGGCATTGAGACTGCCGTACGAGAACGAAGTGTAAGACAGTCCATGACCGAAGGGAAATTGTACTTGATTCTCCGCCACTTGTGCACGGTAACCGATCTCCAAGCCCTCAGCATACTTGATGGTAAAGTTCCCAGACTCATCCTTCTGAGCAGGGAAGTTCCCAAAGCTAGGCCAGTCTTCCAGAGTCTTGAACCAAGTCGCCGTCAACTTCCCACTTGGGTTCACCTTTCCAGTCAAGATGTCAACCATAGCCTGCGATCCCTCTTGACCAGGGAAGTGCATGTCCACAATAGCATCGACATCATCGACGAAGCTACTGATGTCAATCGGGTTACCACAGTGCAGAAGAACAGCTGTCTTCTTCGAAGCAGCGGCGACAGCCTTGATCATGGCGACTTGATTGGCAGGAAGAGTAATCTCCTCAAGGTCGAATCCTTCAGACTCGTACTGCTCGCTGCGACCGGCGTAGATGATGGTGATATCAGATGCTTTTGCGACTTCGACTGCTTCAGATATAGCTTGCTCTTCGGAGTATTCTTCCTCAAAGGCCAGTGTGAGACCATATGGAGTAGGCTCGCCAATGACAGGTTCTCTTGACTGCATGGTGACAGAGATATGGTACGACTTTCCTGCTTCCATGGGCAGCTGTACTTTAGACTCAAGTTTGATCAAGTTGAACAGGAACTGCTCAGTTGTGATATCTGGAGCATCGCCCTTGAGAACAGAGACGCCGTCGACTTCAACATTGAACGATCCAGAGTGACGGAGCGCAAGAGTGTGTGTTCCAGTAGTCTTGGGAACAAGGTTGGTAGTCATCTTGACATGAGATCCCGGTGTCTTCAGCCCTGGTTTTCCCTGAGCCATGAGATTGATAGCAGCGTCTTCCAAAATCTCGGTGAGAATCGGCTCATCTTGACCGGCGTTGTAATAGGCCACCTCAACACCATTCTTGCCCTCATGGGTCGTGACAATATCCACAGGCACAGTCGGAATGATACGGCGCATTCGAACACCACTTGCATATGAGACTGTATCTTCATTCGTCAATGCTTCGCGCAAGAGATCGAATGGGACTTGGCGATATTGGGGGTTGCATGATGCACTGCCACCGCCAGTGAAGACAGCCTTTTTCGCGTACTCACCAACCACTCCAATCCTCACACCAGTAGATGCTGGGAGCGGAAGAGTTTCGTTCTCATTCTTGAGAAGAACGATACCCTCCTGCGCGAGTTGACGAGCGATGTCGTTGGTCTCGTGGATGATCTCCGACTTCTCTGGTCCTTCGCTCTGTGCAGCCTGCGTGCCGTTTCGCAGCTCAAGGAGCCTGGCCACACTGGCGTCGATTACCTCTTCGCTGATGTCACCAGACGCTACGGCCTTGATCAACCTCTCGCCCCTGAAGACAGGAACGGGCATCTCAACGTCGACGCCAGCTTTAATGGCAGCTACGGTAGAGCGAGTGCCGAACCAATCTGACATGACGATGCCTTTGTAGCCCCATTCCTTTCGAAGAATGTCTTGAATGAGAGTTTCGCTGTCGCAACAAAAGTCTCCATCAACTTTGTTGTACCTTCATACCATGTTAGCACTAACGTCATGAACGGTATCAGTGGTACTCACGCTGTCATGACGCCCGCGGGGTTCGACTTCTTCAAGAGAAACGACCAAGCTGCCAGGTAAATCTCCCTCAACGCCCTTCCATTCGGCGACTCATCAACATTGTAATACCGTCTTTGCGTCTCAGAGTCATTGCAAACAAAATGCTTCGCACAAGCTCCGTAGCCTTGACTCTGGATACCATTCACAATAGCCGCAGCCATGTATCCCGAGAGTAGCGGATCTTCACTGAAGCACTCAAAGTTGCGTCCAGCGCGAGGATCTCTCTGGATATTGATAGTAGGCCCAAGGATCATCTGCGCATGCTTGATCTTTGCCTGGCGAGTAAGCTCAGCGCCCATTTTCTCCAGGAGCTCGGTGTTCCATGTTGAGGCTATGCAGGCTGTGTTGGGGAAGCATGCTGTTGTGAGTGTACTGTTGAATTCACTGGGGCGTATGCCACTGATTGAATCAGCTGTCTGGGGAGGGTGTTAGTATTCGCAATGGTGGAGTGAAATTTGTAGATCTCACCTTGAGTGGCGCAATGCCCTTTTCGGGGATTCCTGCGATTGAGACAAAGTCATCTGGCGTACCAGAAAGTAGCCTGACCTTTTCTTGTAGAGATAGAGTCTTGAGAGTAGCTTGCACATCCATGATTGCTAAGAGTAATTGCCTTAACTGTGTATATCGTGTTCTCAGGTGGTGCTAAGAGTGTGTATATATGACCGCGCTTGTCTCTGTTGGCGCTTTTGCCACTCCGAGAAGCCAAGTCTAGACGTGTACCACAGAACGGTTGTGGGAGGCACTGCGTCCGCCCCATACTCGGGTTTTCCGGTCTTCAGGATCCACAGCACTACTTTCAATCATGCGGAGCCGGATGTCGTGAGCTTGTTCCCTTTGCAGCGCAATTCGTGCGCATGCTAACAGTCCCATGAAATGATGTTGGTCGATTCAAGGGAGGATGCTTCTGAGCGATGATGCTTGTCATGATGGTTGTCTGTACGTCGAGATCTGGAGACAGTCGATACTTAATTTAGTCTAGTTGGTCAAGATACCTTCACATTGGTGACCAGTTCGGTGAGATCATTATGCAAAACAAGTGGAAATTATGTTATATCTGCTGTAGAACTCCTATAGCCCTTGCTATGACAGCTTTACAGATACCTCTGTTCCAGAGCCTTGAATAACACCATCATTCTCCAAGCTCCAGCCCTTCGGAGCCTTAACTACGGCAGTACTACCATGAGGTACCAACAGCTTAATGCTACCTTGTCCCTGCTCCTCGTTCACATGCAATCCCACTGAAAAGGGCCCTTGAGGAGTCTCGAGTGAGTATGTCACCTCTTCCAAGCCTGCAAGAATAGGCTCGACACCAATCCTCTTCCAGCCTGCTTCAAGAGGATAAACTCCAGCAAGATATCTTGGTAGCAGAAACACTGGCCATGAAGACCATCCATGAGCCAGCGATACGTCATGATTGAAAGGTGAACCGTCTGTTCTCATGGCTTCCCAGTGAGCCCCAGAGTAGTTCGGGTTATCCTGGTCCGCCATGACGCCCCATACCTGAGATAACAGCTCTCTTGCCTTGATGCCCTCGTTCTTGACGAAGAGAGCTTCGAGCGCAAAGCCAGACACGTAGGGACTAGTAAGTCCAAACTTGTCCCATTTACCGAGACCTCGAGATGCGGAGGGCAAAGCTTCACTGGCTGGGAATATGCCCTCTACCAATTTTGGATGGTCTGGGGATACACCGAGAGTCGCAGCATACGCATTGACATCTTGGAAGACTCCATCAGGATCCAGAGAGAGAGCAGGTCGCATGGAGCCTTGCTCGTTATTCCAAAGCCTACGGATCAAGGCCTCTTTCAGGTTGGCTGCTTTGGAGGAATATTGAGATGCAGCTTCACTGTCCCTGGACATTGATGCCATGGCGTTGAGGGCATCCAGATATGCAAGGTTCAGTCCAGTTGAGACACCAAAAACAGGGCCGCCCATGGGAAACCACGTCACTGTGAAGTGTTAGTACATGAAAAAGCAACATGTTGGATAGAACATACTCGAGAGATGTGGCGGTGCTTGAACCAAGCCATCAGAGTTCAAGAACCCCCTCGTAAACTCCATCTGTCGTTCAAGTTGGCTGTATGACTTCCCCACGAGAGACAAATCCCCCGAGTGCAGCCAGTAGTCCTTGATCGAGATCACCAGTAGCAGGGCGTATGTCAGCGAGTAATGGCCGTAGTGCGGTGGGTCGTCTGCACCATCGTGCTCTGGAGCCTGGATAGGACATAGATTGCCAAGATACCCTTCCTTAGTTTGATGACTGAGCAAAAGCTGTATAGTCCCTTTCCATGCCTCGAAGTCGGCGGTGGAGTATGCAATCGACCGACCGGTGACGAAAGCATCTCCACCGAAGGAAGCTCTGTCTCTCTTTGCACCATCGATGATACAGGCGAGCTTGTTTGTTCCAACCTGGAAGTCATCAAACGTGCGACTAGCATCAGGCTGCAACAACGAGTTCTTGTAGAGAGTCTGTCCGTCGTGATTTGCGACTGATAGATCTCGGTAGAGTGCAACCCAGCCAGGTGGTCCACCAAACGCCACTGAACCAGTGTTGACAAGCCCGTTCCCAAGCATCGCCTTCACATAGATATCTCTAACAGCAGCAACCTCATGACCTTCAATCTTGACTGTAACGCGGTCTCCCACCGCTAGCGTCTCAATGGTCAACCATCCCGAGAGGTCCAGAGTCTCTGGTAACTGCCATGACCCTCTCTCAATCGAGGGCAGGATAGATGATTTATTCGACAGTCCCTCAACAGCAGTCAGAGTTCTGCTCCTAGTATCCAAGCAGAATATCAGGCCGTTGGTGATCATACGAACTGCCCAACTCGCACCATGTTCTTCCACTTTCGTCTGGAACGTGACCTTGTAATCCTTCCATCTCGTACCTTGTCGGCATGGAGCCCAATGGCTTCCGTAAACACGAGTGCCCTCGTCAGTAACATCCCAGGCTGGAACTGTCTCTTCACGCGCAACAGTGCACAAGTCGACGGTTCGAACACCATCTCTCCAGATGCGATTGATGGTTTCGTCGGAACAGTGGAAGTTGGCTTTGACGGTAGCATCAGGACGCACGGCTTGGAAGCCGACCTTTGAGAACACGATGCTCGTGTTTGGGTCGAGTAGGGTGATCTTTTGATACCTCTGGGATGCTTGAGTAAAGCGAGGTTTCACGGTTTGAGTATCGTTGGTGACGGTGGCGTGGTGTTGACAAACACGGTAGCTGTCCATAGCGTTGGAGAATAAGAAGAATGGGCCATCGCCTGTATCAATTAGCATTGGCACGCTAGTACACACGTAGCAAGGGTAAATGTACCATTCTCATTGTCGATTCCCTCTATAGTCTCACTGTAGGTGACTTGGAACGCGACTTGTTGCTGTCCTTCGGGCGCTGATGCAGACTCAATGGTGAAGACGGGAAAGCCGCCTTCGCATCGGCCATAGTCAAAGATGACTTCAGCCTTGTCCTCAGAGTCGCCATTGCTCAAGGTAAAACAAGATACCTCGTTCTCGCTTGTCACATTTCCCAAAGTCCGCAAAATTCGTTTTGGGGTAACGAACTTGGGTGCGTTGCGGGTCTCCCGTGAATTCTCCATATTTGCTCGCCGCACAAGTATTCTGATGTAGCTGCAAGTTTGTCCGGGGCACACAATAGCTTGTAGAGGCCACCTGAAGCTTAAGAGAAGCTCAAATAAGAAAAGTCTGCGCGTTTCATTCGGTTTGTGATGCCACGAGCGTTCCCAGTTACCCCGATGACCGAGTGAGATCGGGGAATCCTAGTGCCCCCGGAAAACCCGACCCCATCCCCAGATTACCCCACAAGACAAGAGTCCAGACCTCTGGGGTACCACCAAGGCAAATATCTTCTCCAACGACAAGTCGGTCATATTAAAGGGGCCATCGAGTCCAGGGTTTTCGTATTCTCATCTCAACATCCACAAACTCTACAGTGGACTATTCAACATCACTCCTTTCTTTTCTATTACCGTCGAGATGACTACTCAGGACTTTGATCATGATGCGAGGCTTGAGAAGGCGGAGGTTGCGCATACCGAGGATGCTGTTGCTGTGAGGGATCATGAGATGACGACTTGGGAGTGTGCAAAGAAGAACCCAAAGGCGATCCTTTGGGCTGTTTATGCAAACCGTAAGTCTCTGACAAGTAATCAGATTGCAATGATTAGTTCTAATTTGATGAATAGTGGGAGCTACTCTTGTTGGTTACGAGAACCTTGCTCTAGCCGTCTGTCTCGCCCTCCCAGCCTTCCAGTAGGTCCAATCCCCCTGACCATCCATCCAACATACTAACACGACTATAGAATGAAGTTCGCCAGCCTCGTCGACGGTAACCTCATCATCCCAGCATACTGGCAATCCCTCTGGAACGCCACCTATAACATCATGCAGCTCTTCGGCTCCCTGTCCGCCGGCTTCGTCCAAGACAAACTCGGTCGACGTGCTGTATTCCTCGCAGGCATCATAATCGTTTCTTGCGGTATCACTCTGGCGTATCTGGCTGAAACACCTGCTCAGTTCATGGGGGCCAAGATCATTTCTGGTTTCGCTGTTGGTGCGTTCCAGTCGACGACGCAGACTTATGTTTCTGAGATTACGCCGCTGCCTTTACGTGGTATTGCGTTGTCTCTTAACATTCTCATGATGGTATGTCCCCCAACTACCAGTTTAGGTGCCTTCGCTAACCTATTTGTAGAACGTCGGCTTCCTCATCGCCATCTCTACAACCTACGCTCGCGTCACTATCATGAACGAATCCGCCTTCCGAGTCGTATTCGCCGCCGCATGGGTCTTCCCCGGCATCCTCGCCCTCGGTCTCCCATTCCTTCCCGAGTCTCCATACTATCTCATTGCGAAGAACAAGCGCGATCTCGCTCTCAAGCACCTGGCCAGACTCTCCTCCAAAGATGAAGATCTCGATGCTCGCCTCCGTCACATGGAAGAGACTGTCGAGGCTGAGAAACTCATCTCCTGCGAGAAGGCTTCGTTCTTGGAGTGCTTCAAGGGCAGCAATTGGCGCCGTACAAGGATCATTCTGATCTGCATGTACATGCCCCAGATTGTCGGCTCGAGCTTGTCCTCCAACGCTCCGTACTTTCTCAGCCAGACTGGCTTGAGCAGTGGTTTGATCATCAAGATTATGCAGATCGGTCTTGGTGTTTCTATCCTGTCCTCATTGGTCAACATCTACATGATGACGCTCTTCCGACATCGACCATTGATGTTCGTCGGCATGACCATCTGCGCTCTCATCTATCTGATCATGGGCGTTGCAGCAGCTTCTCCCCAGTCCGAGAAGACTAACTTGGCTATCGGTGTCTCTATGCAATTCCTTGCTCTTGCTTACGGTCCAGCCATTGGATCCAGTCTCGCTGTTGCTGGTGAAGTGTCTGCTTCCAGATTGCGAGCCAAGTCTCAGGGTATCGCTTTCGGATTCCAGGCCATCACTAGCACTGTTTGGGTGACTGTGCTGCCGTACATGTTCAACAAGGATGAAGGCAACATGGGTGGTCATATTGGTTGGGTCTTCCTTGGCATGACGTTGTTGATGATGGTGGCTGTATTCTTTGATGTACCAGGCACCAAGGGCAGGACCTTCCATGAGCTCGATATCATGTTTGAGAAGAAGATTCCTGCTCGTCATTTTGAGCACTACAAGAGCGATTGATAGTGCAATGTGCGGCTTTTTGTGGGATGGGTCAACTTTGGCAGAGCTTTATTTTCTACGTGTAAAATAGCAAGACTTCATATGATTGTCAAACTTACTATGAACACCATTTCACTTTGATCACCCGCTTTAGTCTACTTTTCCATGTGTTGTCTTGAGGATTGGGACCTACCATGTGAGCTCCGACTTGACTCCAGATCGTTGGCTCACTGTCCCAAGCAGCACCAGAACTTGTGAATTGAGCCTATTGTGCTTAAACTCTTTAAATGTCTTTACAGTAGCCGAATGATACTCTGAGGTTACAATGCATGTAATCGCCATGATGTAATTCGTCCAGCGCTTAGATGGAGGCTGCTTCCGTTGACACCATGAGCAAGTTTGCGCATATTTAACCCTCTTATCATGGGCACCAATACAATAATTGGATCTTGGTACTGAAGATGGCTTGACTAAATGAGTCGATTTGCGCATGAACCCTTTAGTTTTGCTGTGATATTGAATGCTTTATTGCTTTTGTAAATTGCAAAGGATTAATTGGCGATATGCCACCTCGCGTGGGTAAAATGGATGCGACTCCTGTTCAGCCCTTTATAAATCCTCACTTCCCGTACTTCTCTCAAGCTCCAGTTGCACTCCCATCTTCGACCTATTTACAGCTAGTAAGATGAAAATTCTTCTTGTAGCTCTGCTCTCGTTGCTGGCGAGCAGTACCAATGCCTACAAAACAGGCCTCATGGGCTATGGCCAGTCATGGTACGATCCTCCCTGCGCCTACGCCTGTCGTGCCGTGATCGGCAGCGCACCTCTAGACTGCCCATCAATGGACCACCATAGCACAGGCACAAGCGAACACTCACATGGCGGCTCACCACTAGCGCCCTGCATCGCAACCAACGGAGACTTTCTACGCACTCTCGCATATTGTCTCAGCACACGCTGCGCAGATGTTTCGGCCTCAAAGCTTGAAGCATACTGGGCTGGCCAAGCTACTGGGGACAAGACCGTATCTGCGGAATGGACGTATGGTCCTGCGCTAGCGAATGTGACGGCGCCTCCGAAGAGAACGTACACGGCGGGCGACACGCTGAACTACACGGCGCTTATAGCAGATGCTGATTATCAGTATCAGTATGACTTTAATGTCTTCTTTGACTGGGAAGAGGCTGTCCAATCCACTTATGTGTAAGTCCGGGATGCCTTCGCTCACTGTTTGGCTAATAGTCTGGTCCTCAGTATCGTGTTGATCTCTGTAGGAGTCGCAACACCAGTTTTTTTCCCAGCTCTGAGCTACTTCCCTTTTATCACCCGAGCCACGGATAAGGTCAAGCCATATCTCATCTACCCATCTTTCTTTCGCGGTTACAACATCCGTTCACTGCCTTACCTCCTCGGTAACGCCCCAACAATGGGCCAGGGCCTTTGGATCGCCATGTTTATTATCCTGAACATCATCCTCGGCGCTGTTTCTTACAAGAATTTTCAGTACCCGCATCCTTGGGGCTTCACCAAGTCAGCCGAGATACTCGCATACGTGGGCTATCGAACAGGCCATATCTCATTTGCCCTGCTGCCACTCACTGTGCTGTTTTCCTCGCGCAACAATATTCTCTTGTGGATCACCGACTGGCCTTTCTCGACTTTTCTGGTACTTCATCGCTGGGTTGCTCGTCTCTGCGCGCTTCATGCAATCATTCACTCTATCACCCTTCTTGCCGCCTACGTCAGTCTCGGGACTTACTATACAGATGTTCATAAGCCATATTGGATCTGGGGTATTGTTGGAACGTTATGTCTAGTACTCCTTCTGGTGCAGAGCATTCTCTGGTTCCGTCGCGCTTCGTATGAAGTGTTTCTCGTACTGCATATACTCCTCGCCGCTTTCGTCATCATTGGCTGTTGGTATCATGTCTACTTCTGGAAGCCATTCTCTGGAGTTTACGAGCTGTGGATCTACATGGTTTGCGCTGTATGGTTTTTTGATCGACTCTTCCGTGTGCTACGCGTTGCGAAGAATGGCGTCCGATAAGCCAGCGTCATTGAGTTGTCTAATGAAATTGTCCGTCTGGATATCCCTGGTGTCAGATGGCTGTCCACCCCGGGCTACCATGCCGACATCTACTTCCCTGCACTGCAACCACTTCGTCCATGGCAGAATCACCCTTTTTCCATCACCAACACTACTCTATTGCAGAAAGTGTCTACATCGTAGCAAGCATCATCGCACACGGGTGATGTCGAGATGAGCCAGAAGATCCCTCAAGTTGCCATATCACAGAGCGTTGCAGGTACTGACAGCATCTCTCTCTACATCAAAAAGCACAGGGGCACCACAAATCTACTACGAAAACACTCAAACCTTCCTGTTCTCCTCGAGGGACCTTATCGCGGCAACATCACTCGTGATGTGCTCAAATGCGATCGTGTACTCCTCATCGCCGGTGAAATTGGCATCACAGGTATTCTATCGTGGACCCGAGCTCACGTTAATGTCAAACTGGCGTGGAGTCTGAAAGAGTCTTCCCGACCGCTTTTGCAGGACCTCGAACCAGCACTGAGCGAGATAGCAGATAAGGTCATATCGGTAGGGGAGAGATTGGATGTGAAGGCGCTTCTAGAGCATGAGGTCGAGGCAGGTTGGAAGAGGATTGGCGTTGTCGTTTGCGGTCCTCCAGGTCTCTGTGATACTACTCGTTCAATTGTCGTTAGCGTTGGAAGGGCAAGCGATGCTGTGTTTGAGCTGGAGGTTGATGCTTTCAGTTGGTAAGCGAGGAAATATACCTGACTATGTATCAGTCGCCATTTGTTGAAGATTGATCACTTCGACCGTGACCGTGGGGCATTGATGCATGAAGGTCTCATCGACTGTTCGATAGTGGTAGCCTTCGTGTGCCCCTTCAAGCCGTAGATAGTCAATAAAAAGAGTAAACATTCTATACGAAACGAGATTTATCATAAGGAAATGAGTATGTGAGTCCGTGGGAAAACATGGCACTGCCTCACTGCTGTATTAGGAACTTGTCTCTTGGCCAGAGCGTGCCTTGTCCTCAGCAAGAACGTAATGGAGTCAATCAACAACTTGGCCAGGGTGAATTGGGCAGCAAGGGGCAGTTTTCGAAATCATAGGGGGGAGAACGAGCATTGCCTGATCTGGCAAAGCGAAAAGATGTTGATCTGACATGAAGGCGGAATACGGGATCGACTGATGCGTATCACTGACCGAATATGAATAGTCGGCAAGGAATGGGAGATCTGGTACTAAGGGAGGCCAGATTGCAAGGACTGAACTCCATAACACGACAATAGGTAATCACCCCCAGTGGGCAAGCAAGGGGACAGCGGTTGTCAATAGTGCTCTTACACCGTGTTCATAGCGGCTGCCTATTGGACGATGCGGAAGACGTACTGGAACACCATATCAGGAGTAAACTCTAGCTTGTCTTTCCCTAGGAATGGTCGTCAAACCCCCTATCCAATGTCAATGGCAGCGCGGTTGTGCTATACTTGGGCGCTAAGTAGCCGAACGGCCCGCTGTAGCCGGCTTCAGCAATCATTACATATTCAGAATGTGGTCGCGTGCTGCTCAGGGGAATTACTGTTCCTGACTAGAAGGGGATGGTGGTAGTGACAGGTGAAGTTAAAGGAGTAAAGAGGCAGAACACAGTCAACAGAAGAGTGCAAAGTACGGTGGTTTCTGCGCGAGCATGAATGGAACTTTTGCAAGAACAATAAGGTTAAAAACAAGCACTTGATACCTGGCTACGATGCTGTGGGTAGGATCTCGTAACTGTGATCTTACATGCAGCTGGAATACGGGCCTGGTCCGAGTGTTGGATCAGACGGTTTCTGTTACTTGGACGGCATATATCGATACGAGTTGCAGCACTGCGATTGAAATGCAAGGGAAATAAATGGTAATGTACGATACTGTTAAGTCACGGGCCAATGTCTGTAACAAAGGTGATAGTCTTCTTGACGATGACCAAAAAGCCATGCGGGGTCTAGCATGGCCTGAAACTATTTTCCTTGCTGAAGTTGCATAAGGCCACTTATGCTAGACCTATGTATAGACATCTGTATGAGATGTCATTTATCTCGTATAACACGTCAAGGCAATCCCGACCCCTGGATCCAAGAGCCCGCATGTCAAACCATCGAAGCTCGGTAAGTGCAGAGGTTCCGGGGTCCCGAATCCACAAAACGCGGACCGCGATGCGCTAAGCTCAGTAGCGGAATGATAAATTACCCATGGCATCATGAAGCGTCAAATACGAGAAGGCCATTCAGAGTGTATTCCCAGCTGGAGCTCGTGATCATTTTCTGCTTTGGTGTTAACGTGAGGAATAAACTACCCTGGACAATGATTCAGGGCAGCCAATCACACGTGAGGCGTTTCATTTCCGTCTAGCCGGCCGGTAGAGTCTAAAGTCGCTCCGGAGAAACTGTCTTATGATTTACCTCAGCCCAAATAGCCATTCATTAGTAGCACAGCGTGTCTGCTGCAATTTCCAGCCGTACAGAATTATCCAATGACATCAATACCGAATCAAGGGATAAAATCCAAGCAAATCGCAAAGATTCTGGCGTTTAGCCGCGATGCCCTAACTCATCTTAGTCGGATGATCTACTGCAACCCTTCCCTGTCACACTTCCCCACTTGTCCCAGGGGTCCAGAACTGTCCCCCCTGTAAAATTGGGATGCCGCTATTCCACGACAAGAACAACATTTCCGATGTAGCCGGTCCCTTGGTTTTAGCCACCTTGGCACCTTCCTTCGTGAGAGGGGGAAGGGGACCTTTTTTGGTTCCTTTTTGATCTACACGAGAAGGAAGTGGCTGACGTTGGATTGGGATTGGGAAGGATTTGCCAGCGCAGAGAGGCTGAGCTGAAGAGGAGCTGCAGCCTGTTTGGTAGGCAGAAGTCAGTTATTATGACTCAGGCCATGATGACCCCACCAATTTCGCTCGTTCATGCAATGTCCTTTGAAACGAGGGATAATGAGTGAATGCGCTTTGTTCTGTTTCCCATTGTGTTTACATACCCAAGATGAACAAAACATTGACTTTTCACTTCGGATACCGGCTTGGACACTGACTCCCTACCTAAACCATGTGAGGGAAACCTTGTTGCCATCTGGCATCCAGTGCAACTGTCCCTCCAGGTTATGACGAAAGAGTCAGCAAAAAGGGTGCAATGACATGGCATGACATGACTTAGGGCTGCAGCTCCTCTCAGGTCCAGATTCGGGAATAACCGAGCAAGGGTTTTTTCTTCCCTTTTCTAGCGTCCGGCTATGCAGCGTCGAGAAATTGGTCTCGTGATTCATGACCTCGGGTACAACGAGATTAAACGAGCTCCTACGGTGCATCATACCATGACATGTTTAGCCTCCGTGTACCCCCTCGACCAATGACACTAAAAAGGCAGCCTAGCCCAACACTGCCCCCTATTTTCCTTAGTTGAAACTCGGCTCCTCGGCTCGCCCTAAAAACAGGTGAATCCCGCGTCTCCGCCAATCATGTGTGCCCAAAGCATAAGCAGACGGTGCCGAAAATCCGTAACACGAGATTGCTTAGGCCAGAGGAGCTAGCCTAGAGCCAACGGACGGCCTAAAGCAAAGAGGAAACACCGCACGCGAGCTGTTCTTTTTTATTTTGCATAACGTAAAGGGGGGCGCTCTCGGTCAGGGCTTTTTGGGTAGACGCCGCAGCTAATTAAAAAAATGAATCCATAGACGATGATGCGCAGAAAATATGTTATAATAGTCCCGGGCTCCCGGTTACTTTCTCCACATTTTCGATCTCCTGTCTCGAGTTTCTCTTGTCTTTTTTTTCTTCTAGAACGAAACGGCGATCATGGTGCTTGGCTTTCAGCTCTGAGGTGACATTTATTTTTCTTATAAGCATTCTACGTGATCAGTGCTGCATACTCTCATTCATTCATTCATTCATCTTATCTTATCTAAGCCTCTACGCCTTTTTTTTGTCTATCCATCATGGTCTGCATACCCTCTTGGCTCACGAGGTTGGGCGCTCGTCTTGCCAATCGCCCATTCATCTTTACTTTTGCTGTCTCAGCCCTCTTCGCATCCAAGCTCGCCCATATCCACAGCCACCGAAACGCCGTCGCTACCGCTCGATTATTCACCTTCTTCAGTACATTCTTCGTGCAAGATATTCTCGTCCTTCTTTTAATCCGACTCCTCCTCGATCAATGGTCTCCCCGGACCCAAATACTACACTACGCCACTACAGCCGTCGCTGGTTTATTAATATTATACAATGTCGCTCTGTCGTTAATATCCATTACTTTTTACCTCGTCTCCGGCGCCGAGATTCACTGGCGAAACCTCAACCTTGTGTCCGACCCTACATCCAGAGCTATCTTCCTTTCTGGTCTCGTCACCTTTATCTTGGTTGCTTCTTGCTTGATCGTCCTTGCTTGGCTGCTTCAGAATGTTTGCTATAGGGTGTTTGGGTGGGGTGCGGACATGATCCATTTCCCTTGGGCTATGGCGCGAACTGCAACAAACCGATTCTTGAGGAAGCGAAACATCTACAGCCCTCTTCCCGACCCTGAGCCTGTCATTGCTGAGGAGAACCAGTACGACGATGTTGACGATGAAGCATGGGAAGAGGACTTTGTCGAGCATGGCAAGTCGCAAACTCTGTACTCCCGAATCTCGCAACGAGTCAGCACTTTCGGTGTTCGAGTGCAGCCTTCAACTGTGAGGCGCATTCACTACGGCATGCCATACTTCTTCTGGTCTCTGTTCACAATTGTCATGCTGGTCTTGTTGCTTGAGCGCCCCGATGATCGATCACTACTCTTCCTCTCATGGACCACTGGTCTTCTTCCCTTCGTCGACGTCTCATCAACCGCACCTCTCCTCGATCAACTTCCTTCCAAGTTTGAAAAAGTCGGCATTCAACACCAGTGGGATGAGAAGTCAGCCCTTGGCGAGCCCCCCAAGATGGATTGGCTGCCCAAGGGCAAGCCTCTCGCTGGCTTCGAGGATTGGTATACACCCAACGAGCTTCACTACAACGCCGCCAAGGATCCCATGAAGATCTCCAACCTCGACCAGCCTGTGCTGGAGGAATTGAAGGATAAGCTCAAGGATGTCTCTGTCAAGCACGTCATGCTCTTCCTGCTCGAAAGTACCAGGAACGACGTCTTCCCCTTCAAGAAGGGTGGTCATATGTGGGAGAAGTTCAAGAATTCTTACCCTGATAAGAAGATCCCCCAGGATGTTGAAGAACGCCTTAAGAATCTGATGCCCAATGCTCGATATGTCACTGGCGATTACGATGATGGATTCAAGCACGACAAGACACCCAAGCGTGGCGGTGCTCATTTCAGCAACGCTTACACCTCTGGTACTTACACTCTCAAGAGTCTCGTCGGTACTATCTGCGGTCTCAACCCCCTCATCGCCGACTTCAACCTCGACTACAAGCGTCACATCTACCAGCCCTGTCTTCCTCACATCTTCGACGCCATGAACAAGGCCGAAGACGAGAAGGCTGCCAAGTGGAAATCATACTTCTTCCAGACTGCCATGATCCACTACGACAACCATCATAAGCTCATGGCTGCCTGCGGTTACCCCGAGGAGAACACCCAGGACCGAGACTCTCTTCGCAGCGAGAACGCTAAGCACCGTGTTGATCTGGAGGACATTAACTACTTTGGCTTCCAGGAGGATCCTCTTGAGGATTACATGCGCGATGCTTTCAACGATGCCAAGGAGAACAACGGTCGTGTTTTCCTCACACATATCACCAGCACGAGTCATCACGCTTACGGTATTCCTAAGAATGAGACGTACACTGCTATTGGCTCTGGCAAGGATATCGATGAGATGTCACATTACGCCAACGCTGAGAGCTATGATGATAAGTGGATTGGCAAGGTTCTCAAGATGTTGGATGACCAAGGTGTTGCAAATGAGACTCTCATTGTGTTCCTTGGTGACCACGGTGTCTCGCTGGTTGAGAATGGCAAGGCCTCTCCTTACTACAACCCTAGCGTTGGATCAGACCATGTCCCGCTTGTGTTCTCTCACCCATCTCTTCCCGCTTTCAACGTCAAGCACGCCGTTCACTCCACCCAAGTCCTCCCCACAATCCTCGATCTCATGCTCGAGAGTGACTCATTCGAAGGCGTCAGCCGCAAGGCCGCCGAGTCGCTTGTGGGTAACTACGAAGGCCAATCCCTCCTACGCCCCATGCAAATGGTCAACAACCAAACAGGCCAAGCCCAATGGCACTTCACCGTCGTCAACCCCGGCCGAGCCATGCTCAACGTGCGCGACGTCCGCTATCCCGACCGTCACCTCAGCGTTCCTCTCATCGACAACACCGAGTGGCGCCTCAGTGATCTCGCTGTTGACCCGTTAGAAAAGGATCCTGTTCAGGCCTTTGACTATCTCTCCTTCTTGGACTCTGTGGAGAAGAAATGGGGTGTTGAGTGGGCGCAGTGGGTGGAGGAGGGTGCTTTTATGACGAGGTGGCATGTGCAAGAGAATGGAAAGCGTTGGCGTTATGAGAGGAATCCTAATGTTCAAGAGACAAGGGATCAATAAAAAAACTGGGGAGTTCATCGATATAAATAATGAAGATGTATGAATAGTTTGCATTTTAGAGTTTTGCATTGCGATATCCATTTATATCATTTCAAAGATTCATCATCAATGGCTTCCTCTGTAACATGTCTATCTGCTCTTGGTAGTATAAGTGGCATGTGCATAGTACGCTGCTGTCTAGCTGATAGTAACAAGGTCGATCTAGACCGGTGCTCCATGTAAGTGAGCATCTCGGCCGCTGGAGCTCGCTACAGCAGGCTGTTCGTCAATCTGGTGCCGTGTCAATCGGGATGCCATTTGCACTGACGAATCGTGGTAATGGCTGACAGTATGTCTAAGAAACATGCTGTAGAGATCCTGTCAGTGGGCCTATTCGGTGACGTCGCATGCGCCGAGTCTACAAAGCTTTTACGCCAACAGAGTTCGGTTAGATCTATGGACCAACAAGCGTCGGGATCCTCAGCTACTCCTCTGCAAGCCATATCTTGCAATTCTCCAGTAAATACTTGTCTTGATCAATGGCGATTCATGAAGCTTGGCTTGTACTCTTGAGCTACATTTACCATACAAATATCCCAAATGTCTGGGTCGATGTAAATCCCAGCTGGAAGTTCTTGTTCTAAAAGAAACGACCTACCCTGAAGACAGCCCACGAATACCCAGCGCACTCCAAAGCCATGGATACAGCCTGGCTTTATTGCCGGATAGAAGAAATAAATCCTAGGGACTATTAGCACATGGTATGAGCTTCAAGACCCAGTAGAAAATTACAGTATGACAGAATGATAGAGTAGCGATCAAATTGGTGAACTGACTGCCGATGAGTTGTCTCGATTTGGCATGCATTGCGGGGAAGCTCTAAAAATAACCCCGTATAAAGTTATGCAACCTCATCACAACCAATCAAGTCGCGACTCTCAACCACGACATCTTTATGCTCATTCCAGCCAACGCATAAACAACTCACAACAAGCCTAACAAGTCCCAGTCAGCCCGATCATCCAGCGCGAGTCCCGACAAGGCATGCATCACCGACAATCCGTGATCACCTCCCTGTAAGATCACGGCACATTTTATGCTAAGTTTTCAGCTCTGCCAGAATTGCGGGGATGATCGCTGCTCTCAATCAGCCTTATGCCCTCCGATGGAACCTGGCTTGACTCTATCGGGATTAAAGTGAGCATGGTGAGACAGTGAATCAGCGATTAACTGCCCTTGTGAGTTAGATAAGGTTGTATAGGTGGCTTGCAGCTAGGCATCAGAGACTAAGACGGTGAAATTTTGGACCGTCGATGGATGGCGGTGTGTTGGATTATAAGAAGCATATGTCGCCCCAGCTTAAAGGCAGTTCATCATCCTGCAGAGTCATATTAAGCTTAAATCTCAATTCATCATGAAGTTCAGCACCATTCTCCTCGTTCTCGCCCCTCTCGTCTCCGCAGCTGCTTCGAAAGAAGCTGCTGCTGGCCTTCCTGACCTTGCCTCGGCCAGTGAGAAGGGCCATGATCTTTCATCTCATGGCGAGGGACTTCAACTCGCCGCCAAGGTCTGCCCGGCCAAGTTCCCCAGAAAGTGCTCCCTCGGCAACTTCTGCTGCCGAACTCTCAAGTGCTGCAAGAAGGAATGCTGTCAGAACTCTGCGAGGTACTGCTACAATGGCCGTTGCTACAGATAGATCGCGAGCCCATAAGTCATCAAGTGAGTTTAAGGCAAGCCTTAATTAAGTACGAACAGGTACTGACCAACTGTAGCATGAATGATACAACAACGGATTGATGTGAATAGGTTCAAAGGCTGGAAGAGATACTCTACGCATTGGGATTCGGCTTATTGGAAAGGAACCTCGATATGACTAGCTATTATAAGAATGAATGACTGATCTTTTATTCCAAAAGTCGCAGTGTATGCCAACCTATGTTGTACCCTTCTCCTTGCCTCTATACATCCACCTAAGTCAAAACAACTTCTGGCTGAGGATCATTTGGCCTATCCCAAGGGAAGCCATTCCTAAATAACAGCTCCTCTTTCGACTTCTCCGTAGACATGACCACCACGCATGAATACTCGCTGACATTCATACTGATAATTCGATAAAGGCCACGCGCTATGTGTTTCGTCACCTGGGTTACCGCATGGTGAACGTGTTCGTTGGTGCCAGTTCGAAGAATGGTGAAATTGGAGTCCCCGTTGATGTTGATGAAGATTACATTGACTCTGTTGATAACTGTGCCAAATCCTGGAGCCGGTGGCGGCCATGATTCGGGGTTGGTGGAAGGGTCAACTGTATAATGGACTGCAGGCTGGTGCGCCATGATACGTAATTCTTTAATGTGATAAGGAATGAGGCTCCTTTGGCAGAGAACAATTATTATAAAATAGTGCGATAGGTTGGCTAATATGAATTTATATAGGACTTTGTCGAATGCAATAATCGGTCCAATCATTTATCATCTGGCGAAGTGGCTCGGCATCGGCCAGCAGCTTTTAGTTTGCAGTCACTTGACACAACAGCGCTTTCCAGCAATGCCGTTCTGAGTTTGCAGGCAGCCAATGGCATTAATGCCGCAACAGGATGGATGAGTCTTACCTTTAAGCCTATCACTCTTATCTAGTACTAGGTGAGCTATATGCAAGATAAGGCGCGTGATGTATTGGCTCTCGCATGGAGTAGCCGTACATAGCAACTAACTACCTGTATAAACTGTGGATAGCCAGTTAGAGAAATATAGCATGGCTGATAATATAGGCTTAAGGTGGCATATATTAGGTCGAGGAAGGACTTTGTTATTAAACAACGTCTGAAAAGTAACTCCTTTAATAGAAGTGCTTGGCGGTTTTGTAGTTTGACGCCCTTTCACTTTGTACTCTTGCATTGTCACTGCATTGGTGTGTCATTTTTCTTCTTTATTGTGATTTCAGTTTCAGTTGTTGGTTGCTCTTCCGTTCAAACAAAAGTACCACTAGCCTTCAAGCGCTCATGCCGTTATCCATGTTCCGCATCAGGTCCTATCACCTGGCCCCAAATGATCAAAAGTTCCACCGCTCTTGGAAAAGATTAGCTGCAGACAAGAACGAAAAATCCGTCGATGCAACGGTCAATCAACCAAACACCATATTAATAGGACCTGGTTGGCAACACCTCTTTGACCATGAAGAAAGGGTAATTATGAAGTATTTATTCGACAAAGAGCAGCGGTTTCGATTTAAGCCAATTGTGTTTCAATTTATCGGATTGGTCAGGTACGAAGCCTATCAATATATCTAGATCTATTTCGCTTTTACCCTGGGCACGGCTCAAGCGGCAGAGCTTTACCTGTTTTAATTTCAGCCTAAAAATTTCATCCTGCATGTAACCATGAGTATAACCAACAACCAACAACCAACAGCCTGGAGATAAGAGTCACGATGCTTCATCCTGACATCGAGTCAGGGCATACCTGCATGCGACAGCCAACATCGCAAGGGCTAGCCATTGCAGTGGCATTTCGTTGCCGACTCTTGCACTTAGTCACCGAGCAGACGATTCGGAACCTTCAACGACAAAGAATGTGCCCAACACTGGCTGTCCGACTTTGCGTATATAAGGAGACAACAGTTCCCTGCAAATGATACAAGCATCATAACTCGGCACAATTCTCATACCTTACAAGTCTTATAAATCTCTCTGTAGGTCACTACAACTCAAATTTGGACAGCACCTTCTGACTATCGTTATACTGCTAGGATCAGTTCTCCTCAACATGTTCGGAAAGCAATTCGCTAGGAACACACTCCTCACTTTCGTCATTATGGGAGCCATGTTAGGCAACACTGTCCGCGGCCTGCCTGTTACCCCGGCTGAGAATGGCAAAGAGGGTGATGTCGATGAGGTGCAGCAAGTGTTTTACTCCGTGGAATGCCAGGCAGCAACTTGGGGAATAGCCTCCCATTGCCAGGCTCGGTGTGATAGCCGGGGCGATCTGACATTCAACCATACACGATGCCCTATTGGAGGAATCAATGCTGATGATGTTTTATCTGATTGCTATTGCATCGGGGAATGCGTCCCCTGTAAGAAAGAGGGCAAGGAACAAGACTAGGAAGCACCACCTTACGGTGGCTTGACAGAGGACAATGTATGATAGAGTCTATTGTTAAGTCATCATAGATAGCTTCGGAGGACACGGTAATGTAGTACATGCGGTACCAGTTTGCAGTGTCCTCCTCATGGAGAAAATATAGGCTCTATTGTTGGACTTCTCTTGCCCACTGTATTCCGATCACCCTTCGTGGAGACGCAGCCCTTAGACCTTCAATTACGCATCTAAGCATGATGTATCAAGACCTCTAAGTATTGTTGTTAGCATAGTCCGGGCTTTGGTGAGCTGAGACGCCCAAGAACGCGACATTGTCTTGTTGATTCTTATCTTATCCTTATCTTATCGCGTCGCCATTTGTCCAAGTCGCGACTTTCAGCCAGCCATCGTCACGCACAGCCTGTCGATCACTAACATGATTGGACGCGACAGAAGCGTGTCTACCCATAATTGGCGACTTGCCAAGCACTGCCCCCGCCTGAAAGATTGCTTATTTCCGATTAAATACAGGGTAGTCGCTGGCATTGCTGAGGGAAACATTCTTGGCGTTGTTTCGTTTCAATCCAAGACTTTTCGTTGAAACAATGCCTGATAACACGAGTGCCAAGAATACGGAACAATCGGGACAGCCCGAGAATAATGTTCCGTCGTGGTCGTCGAGGTTGTATCGACAAGTTGGTTTCTCGGCGAAAAAGACGTGGCAGGATAGAGGTGACATTATTCGTCACTCCAGAGAGCTCTTCACTGTAGGTTCAAAGATCTCACTGAGAGTCAAGCTCATCATACACAGGGTGCTGGTCTAAATGGACTGTCATACTCCCCACTACCAACAGCCTCAAGTATACGGCTTCTTGAGGTCAAGCCTGGGAACCCCAGTGAGATGCTGCAATGCTCTCTTCATACAGTTGACTTAGCAGACAACCCCAAATACCATGCGCTCTCATATACATGGGAGCTGGACCCACCAAGCTTCCCCTACGAGCTGAGATATCTCTCTCAAAAAGTCCCCAACTTCTCAAAAGTTGTCTCCAGTGGTGTCGATACGGTTAATCACACTCTCAATCGCCTCATGGTTCGATCGCGTTCTGAGTCATCAGATCCAGATGCAAAGCCAGTCGAGAACACGACCGACCGCGACAAGATTCTCTGTGATGGCAAAGGCGTCTACGTCAAATCTAACCTATACCAAGCTCTTCTTCAGCTTAGAAAAGCGCATCCGGGGCTCTATTGGATTGACGCAATTTGTATCAACCAGTCTAACCTTACCGAGTTGGGTCAACAGGTTCAAATGATGAACCGGATCTACAGTTCAGCTTCCCAAGTCACGATCTGGCTGGGTACTTGTCCCCATGTTTTCGCGCCAGGCGTAGCGAACCTCATTGAGATGACCAAATCCGGACTCCCCGAGATTACCGAGGCTGCTGAATCCAAAGATTTTTACTACAACAGAGTCGGAACAACATCGCTATGGCATTTGGTTCTCTGTGTCTTTTTCATCGTCACACGCAAATGGTTTAAGCGACTTTGGGTTCTGCAAGAATTATGCCTCGCAAAAGAAGCCATCTTCCTCTTGGGAGATTACAAGTTCGAGGCTGATGATACCTCTGTTGCCTTTGGTTGGATGAGAAGTATTCTGGGCGCTTGGAATACCAGTGGGCTGCATATGTTTGCACAGATATTGACGTGGGTTGGCGACATGCCTGATCAGGCCGTTTCGTTGCTCAATTCGCGCCGCACGATTTCTGAGGGTGACAAAGTTGGTTTACAAGAATGGTTCAGGCTAGTCAAGAACCGAGAGGCGAGAGATCCGAGGGATATGGTGTACGGCGGACTCGCTTTGATCAAGCCAGAGACGCTATTGATGGATCCAAGCTTAAAACAAGGCTCTGGCAGCCCATCGCTGGACCACGATCAAATTGCACCAGATGGCAGGCAGCAATGGCTATCACTGCACGCAGACTACGCCATCGAATTTCCCTCGGTTCTCGAGAAGGTGGCGCTGTGTCTTTTGTCCGGTCCCGAGCCAATGAACCTCCTCTCGGTAGCAACGCGATATCGCAGTCCGTACTTCTACGACATGACGAGAGACACATGCATTCATTACTCAGCGATGAAATATGATAAGCTATCAGAGCTTGAACTCAATGTACCATCATGGTACCCCGTCCCATGGTTTGAGAATTCGCGGGGTATGAAGCCTCTCATCTGGCAAAACAGTACACCACTCGAGAGCATCTCCAAGTTGACTAATAATCCGACCGTATCGACTGACGGTAAATCGCTGTTTCTTGAAGCAGCAAAATTAGACGTCATTGAGTCCTGTGTCTTGTATAACTTCTTCGGTGATCTGGCGCACGATATGGAGTTGATGATCACGCTGAGCGACAAGGAAAATGAGCAAGCACAGGAGGCTGCGGCGTTGAAGGATTCTTTCAACTATACTCCGCCATTTCATCTACTAGAAGTGATACTCAACATGACTGCAAACACAAGATCGGCACAAAAGTCGCCTCTTGAGGTCTTCTGTGACCTTCTCACAGCTGGAACGTGGAGAGGCCCAACCAGCAGCAAGATGATCGGGTTCTGCCAATGGCTTGACGACTGGGAAAATAACTACGTCAAAGAACATGACAAAGAAAAAGCAAAAATTACCGACGAAACACCCATCCGGAAGGAATTCATCGCCAAAAGAGAACCCATCATGGCAAAAATAAAAGACGACTACACCAAGCTACGCGCCGCATATCCCAATGAACCGTGGTCACCCGAGGACCGCAAAGCCATCTCGGAAGAACGCAAGACCCAAGCCTCGCACTTCGCAAGAACCCTGCAAATAGCACAGACGGTCCGAGCTCTGTTCAAGACCCAAAGCGGCAGACTCATCCTTGCACCAGCCTGGGCTGAAAAGGGCGATGTTGTGATGGCGGTGAAAGGCGGCAAGGTTCCTTACGTCTTTACACCAAGAGATGAGGACATTAAGCGCAAGATTGCGTTTAAAGAGAAGTACAATGGTGAGATATCGATGGAGGCGTTGAAGGTACGGGCGGGACATAAGGAAGCGGAAAAATGGGATGCGGCAAGTCTGCGGGGTGACATTGGAGGTAATGAGAGTTATTTACTCACTGGTGAAGCTTATTTGCATGACGCGGATTTGGAAGAGATTCTGCGGAGAGAATTGGAGTTTGGCAGATTACAAATCGTTTAATTGAGGTCATGCGTTGCGGAGAGTTTGGCTGTCATTTTCAGTTGCGCACCTGGATCTTGACAAACTTCTGTCATGTTCCGAGCTTGGATGTGCATGTTGCCCGAGATGAGATTGATAGCTGAGCTTCAATCTGCACAGACTTTGTTTGTGGCTTACCAGCTCTCCGGATCTCAGCGGAGCGGCAAACATCAGCGGTTATTTAACGGCCGTGAATTGATGAAATGAAGCAATCACGGCGTAGGGTAATATCCAGATTACTCCGCTCAAAAAAGCCGCAGGAGCTGTTTAGACGCTCGAGGCTTGGAACTATTTCCAATAATTGTTTTGCCTTTTCGATATGCTTAAACAGCAGATGTAAGCCCAGCGGTTAAGCGATGCTCATCGACCACTGCGAGGTTGATCTCATGTCACTCCAATACTCTTACGTGATGCGATCAACAAAAAAGGAAGGCAATTCACTGCTCCGGTTCTAGATCCCCAGAAACAGTGCAAAGCCAACCCCTGAAAGCCCTACTCGGCACCCACGGGAACAGTCTCAGCGGCGCTAGTACCTGAATTTAGCGCTGACTCTGGATATTAACCTCAACAAACACAGACGCCTCAACGGCACCTGCTACAGAGCTCGGTAACAAGCTCTCCAATCAATCACCCCTGACCTCGTATTCCCCAGATGAGATCCACGGAGAAAAGCTTAGCTCAGTTGAGTTTCCATCGCCAAGCCAATCGATCAGCAGCAATCTCCACGACGGTAAATCAGTGGGTATCAGCCGACCTGGCCTAACCTCAGGGGTAAGGCGTTCTAGACACCGCTAGCCCGGACGGCTAAACCACTGCAGCCAATAGTAGCCAGCGACAAATTTCCTGCCTGTAAGCCATTGTCATAACATACGAACTTATGCCCTGGATTAGTTCCCAATAGTGCCTGTAACCGCGCTGCCGAGATGCACTGCACCTCGGACTTCTCCAATCACCGTAACTTTCGCCGACCCCCGAGCACGTCAATTGCTTCTCAGCTGGCGTAGTGGATGATGTGAATTTGCCTTACTGATGAGTTTGCTACTGGTACCTTCCACTGTGAGCCGTGAACCGAGATTAGCGCAGTATTCACAGGGCTACTAGACGAGCATGTCACTACCTACTGTATCTAAAAGTAGATTCATCGTGGGAATAGACAAACACATAAAAGACCTGGATATCCCCTCCTCAAACTTCCTTTCCTTTCTGCTCTTCAGTCACTCACTCACATCCACTCTTTACTCGCAAGTTCTCTACGCTCTTTTAACAAAGACAACAGTCCTTCCTTAATTACCTTTTCTTCAAACAACTAAACCGCCAACATGAAGTTCTCTGCTGTCACCCTTCTCACCCTTGCCACTGGCATCCTCGCCGCTCCCGTCGCCGAGGCCAACTACGACGTTTCGTACTCCAGCTACGAGGCTCCCAAGGCCCCCAAGCCTCACTATGAGAAGCCCAAGCCTAAGCCTCACCACGAGAAGCCCAAGCACGAGTATCCTGCTCCCAAGCCTCACTATGAGAAGCCTAAGCCCAAGCCCCACCACAAGAAGCCTGAGTACCCTGCTCCTCACCACGAGAAGCCCAAGCCCAAGCCTCACCCCAAGCCTACCTATGAGGCTCCCAAGCCTGCTCCCAAGCCTCACAAGCCCGAGTACACCAAGCCCAAGGCTCCCAAGCCCCACAAGCCTGAGTACACTGCTCCCAAGCCTCACCACGAGAAGCCCAAGCCTCACCCCAAGCCTACCTACAAGGCCCCCAAGCCTGCT
The DNA here is from genome assembly GCA_001262555.1 of Fusarium nygamai. Lineage (NCBI taxonomy): Eukaryota > Fungi > Ascomycota > Sordariomycetes > Hypocreales > Nectriaceae > Fusarium > Fusarium nygamai. The sequence goes on from LBNR01000006.1 coordinate 3,004,461, forward strand.
CCTAAGCCTCACAAGCCTGAGTACACCAAGCCCAAGTACGAGGCCCCCAAGCCTGCTCCCAAGCCTCACAAGCCCGAGTACACCAAGCCCAAGGCTCCCAAGCCCCACAAGCCCGAGTACACTGCTCCCAAGCCTCATCACGAGAAGCCCAAGCCTGCTCCTAAGCCTGAGTACAAGGCTCCCACCTACCAGGCTCCTCACTACTAGATTCGCTCTGAGAGGATGAAGGACAGAAGCTGTTTGTGCTGTGGTTGTTGAGTGGGTGACTCGTGCTGATTCACGATCATGGTATACGACCTGTGTGTGGAAACGCATAGCGAGAGGATGGCGCTGGACTTCTGACTTGAGAGATTCTGGAGGAATGGCAAACATGTGTTTGGATGGATGGACTTTTGACATATTCTTCTTGTACTTTGTTGGCATATTAGTTATTAATAACTGCATCCGAATGAACTGCGTTGCTTATATCTACCTCCTCTGCGTCTGTATGCCAAGTGACAATGTTGTTGACTGATGAACTTCAAGACGGTTTAGAAGCAATACTCCCATAAGCGACGCTCAATTGCCAGGTCACGCTTAAAATCACCAAAGCTCTCAAAGATCCGATCAACGACTGCCAGCCACCTCTTATTGAGCTTGGTAACATAATGCGCTTTAGTATACTCCCAGTAGTCGGGGAACCATCCTGAGTTCTCCCAGTCCACGATACCCGAAATCCGACCATTGTGCATCAAAACGTTCCGCATGTTAATGTCGGGATGCGTGAACACTATGTCATGGCCCGTGGAGTGAAATACATCTGGCAGCGCGGGTGTTCGCAATGCATTATTGAACTCTTCTTCGTCAGTGAAAGGCCCGAAGAAGTCACCCCGCTCCTTGTCGTAGTCTTGGCAGGCCACGATTCGATAGTCATAACAGGGCCCACCAACGGCATTACTAATGGCATGCTGCTGCTCTCCTTGCCTTGAGATCGAGCGCAGCTGTGCCATGTATTCCTGCATATCGTGCTTGACGATGTCAAGATCATCGTCGCTGAGCGTGTCGATATAGGAGCCCAAGCGTTGTCCCGGCTTTGTGGTTGTCAGCAGATAAGATGCGTCAGCGTCAGATACCAGGTCCAACGGACGAGGAACAGGGACCTGGGTCTGGTTCCGCACAAGCTTCAGAGCCCCAAACTCGTTTGCCAGTGCTTGGTAGTCATCACGATGCGTCGTCTTTAGGTACATGCCAAGAGGAAGCTGTTGAACCTTGAGGCTAGAGGATGGCCCATAAGTCCGAACCCCCAAAGACTTTAGAGATTGGTAGATCCCTATGCGAAGGCGAACCGGCATCAAACGGCAAATTGATGCAAACGCAAGAGCAACGTATTCCGAGATGTAGGGCCAAGGTGAGGAGAATAGCACGTTTTCCGCAGGCTGTCGCGGTCGACTCGTGATTTCTCGACAAACTAGGGTCCACCGTATGGACTTCGAGAATCTCGACATAGCTAGGAGCAAACTGATTTCTGGGGTCTCAATTCCCGAATTGGAGTGATCTATAAAGCGGCCTCTTCGAACAATCGGGATCTTCTCAACAATTGAAGGTCGGTTGGGACCTCCAATCGTGACTTGTGATACACGATACTGTGACATTGTGAGTAGAGTGGAAACGGGAGAACGAAGGGTAACGAGACTTACATCCGAACCTCTTGTGGATGTAAAGCGAAAGCCACCTTGCGCTAGAGCTTTCGCAGCAGATTTACGTACAAGCCAGTGATTCTGGACACCATAAATGCGACCATCATTGCCTTGGATCTGTTCCTGTATATTAGAGCCAGCGAAGAGATCAAACAGCTCTTGCAGAGACTTCAGCTTCTGGTTAACTAAAGGTCATTCGATAGAAGACAACACGGCGGCGTTTACCTCTCTGGAGAAGCGAATTACGGGGAAGATCGGTGTAACAATTAGAGGATCAATCAAGGACGATTCAAGTCCTGTAATGCAGCACGTACGACCATCTCTCTCTGTCACACTTGTGGCAATATCTCCTTCAGCCTTGGCTTTATACGTTAAATGCTCAATCACTGCCATCGTTAGCATTAGCCTTTGAGAGGATGAGGCTGAAGTTTTTTTTTTTACCATTTACGACCAGTCTTTTCCAGTCAGATAGCAGCGACAGTAGATCGACATCTCCCTGTTCGCCGAAATATTTTTGGAGAATGTAGCGAGCAGTTACTTCGGGATCGACTGAGTCGCAAACGAGGCATTCCAGGAGCTGATCGTCAGGGTGCCGGAAGCCGAAGGTCCGGATAGCAGTGAGGGCCTGTTCGAGACTACTTTGACTTTCCGCCGTGTCAAAATGATCCTAGGGATTTGGTAGAAGGAGAATAGTGAAAGATGATGCGTATGATTGTTGGTTGATGCCACGCGCCCAGAAGCCATTACATAATACTGCTGCCTGGAGCAGTACAACAACCAATTGATGCATCTGTTTATTCCTATACCCACTCGCTCAGTGCTATCTTTACTGATTACCATGTTTCCAAGGATTTACGTCTCAGTGGTCTTGTTTCTTCCAATTAGAGCCGTTTGGGGCAGACTCATGTCACTCAGGGACAATCTCAAGAGCTCATCAATATACAAATCCATAAAGAGCCGACCTCAAGGATGCCGCTGAAAATAAGCGAGGGAAAGGGACAGAAGTTTGTGAATGATGCCCTTCAGACAAGTTCTTAGCAGGAGATTGATCAAATGATCATAAGTTATGAATAAGCCCTGCGAAGAACAACAAAGAATGAGTACTTGAACAAGGCGGTAAAATGAACAGCCATCTGAACAAAGCTTATAAAGGTATACCCCAGCATATAAAAGCGTCAAAATAAGTGACTTCTGTTCCAGAAGGCAACAAATACAAAGATAAATAGAACTGAGCCCATATCATCGGCAAGTATCACGAGAAGATGCCATCAAATACACCAACACAGGCTATGATCACAGCCAAAGACAAGCCCAAAAGCGTGGCCTTCAGGCACCGAAACACAAGATTCCCGGTCAAAGCTGATCCTGCAAAGCTTCTTGAATGGCAGATCATATTGTTTGCCAAAAGCTTCCCCGGCGATAAGCTCCCCGAAAGACTTGAGGCTGCGGTCGAGAAGGCAAAGCTTCAGCAGCCAAACTGGGAGAGGTACGCGAATAGAGGAGAAGAGTGGCCATCGGCATGGGATATGAATGAGGATGATGCACTAAGTGATGCTATCACGCAGGTTCTGAATGCGCCTCTTCGTGATGGTGTTGCGATTGAATGGCTGGGTCAGGCGAAGGGCAGCAATTGATAAGGACCTTGACAGAGACAATGAAGATGAGAGAGTACACAGAATATTGACGGACCGTTCCCGGATGGTCTCCAAAAAAATAGTACCGTTACTGAGGATTCATCAGGAATCCTTCCAGTCCTTCTGCTTTTTCAAAAACTCCACCTTAAGGTTCTGATATTCCTCATCCTTTTTACACCTCTCCCAATACCCTCTAAAGATCAAGCTCGCCCTCAGCTTCTCATCCTTATCCGGATGCGCATCACTCTTCGGTAATTCCTCCCTGGTGCCCTTCTTATATTTCCGTCCCCCAGCATGGTTCGCATATCGCTTTGCACGCGTCATACCCATCTGGATGAATTTACGCGTCATATCCATCCCCACAAAATCGCGCTGGTCTTTGAACTCATTGAACTTGGTCCATAGGTCTTCAGCGCTTTTTCGCGCAATGGGAACTGTACGGAAGCGCCAGAGGGGAAGGATGGCGGATTTGTAGGGTTCAAAGGTGAGGACGCCTTGTTCGCCGCGGCCGATGCGGTAGGACATGCGGTGGGCTTCGGATATTGTGTCCATCAAGGGCTTGGCTTTTGACCGTGATGCAGCCATTCCTGGTCTGTGAAGTATGGGTATTAGTGACGGAGAGTATTGTTTTTGATGACTGATACTATTTAAATGAAACTCTGGGCTGATTTTGATATGGAATATGAAATAGGTGCGATGGGTTTGTCGCTAGCAAATGGGGCTAGAGCTGGAATGTCAGAATCTATGACGTCGGTTGGTATTGAGCTACTAGTCAGACACACAATAACAACGACTATTTATTTGATAGGTACCGTAAATTCTTATGAAATTCATCACGGCTAGCTTAGTTCATATGAGGAACGAAGATGACGGATTGATTCTGCAACTTTTTGAGCGACAGACTTGAATGGGCTTCGTTATCATATTAGCCTGAAATACAACGGACAAAAGGTATATCACATGTAACTGACACGCTTGGATACCGACCGACTGCCCTTGCTTTAGGATGGCCCCCAACTTTGTACGTGCCGCAAGATATTAAATCTATTGTTGGGGGCCGGTTTTGACAGATTGATAAAGGCGACCATGATTTTCTGCTTGGTCGCCATGTTACCTACCAGATGGAGCAAAACGTGTCGCTTCCCCGCTCCTTGGACGGGCATCCAATGTAACCAAGAAATAAATAGCGATCCATCATTGGTTGAAGCCATCTTGGCTCGAAAGTTTGCGGATAGAAGGATCGGTATTCCGAGTGGTCTTGACAGTAATATTAGGTTTAATAACCATGGGATGATAACCAGCAACAAGTGCCCGGAGATTACTGCTTTTGATATTAGCCTTATGTTTCATTTACAGTGCACTGCTCTATAAAAGTGCTGGCTGCCCCTCACCATTCATTATTCGTAATAAAAACACGCATAACACAGACTTCCGACCATGCCGGGATCAGACAAGACTTTCGCGCCTCTCAAGGCAACAGATTACTTCTCGCCTTACCACCGCTCAGGCGCTCCAAAATCCTCCCAACTACCCGACCAAGATGATCCCTATGCGGCTCTTCGCGCAAAAGCGCTGACAGCCCTTGAAGCACAGGGATTTGAAGCTAAGACCATGGTAGAACGCGGTGTGACCTGGGCAGAAGATCAAGACCCATTCGGGCATGTCGCGCACTCACAGTACCTGCATTTCTTCGGTATTTGCTGGCAGCGCGTCATGGAAAGCTACGATGAGTTTTTGTCTAAGCAGGAATACGAGGATATGATCAAGGGAAAGAGTGTTATACCTGTTGTGCACAAGTATGAGATATTGTTGAAGAGACAAGTTCGATATCCAGATTCGGTAAGTCAAGCCATGAGCGACGCGATATTGAAGACCAGATCTCATCGTGGTACAGCTCATTGTAGCCAATCGTGAGGAAAGGTTCACACCGAATCATAATATTGGCACGACGGTTCTGTTTTCTTTACAGCAGCAGGCTGTAGTGGCACAGGTTACGGGATCAATTACATATATCAATGCGAAGACTGGCCGACCGATTGATATTAGGACTGTGAGCGATGGATGGGCCAAGTTGTATGATGGATTTACCCGCAAGGTTGAAACGGCAACGGCACTGCTGAAGAAGTGGGAAGAGGAGCATCCTCCCAGGACTAAGACGAAACTGTAGATAATGCTTTCTCCCCATACAGCAGTGTTAATTTTGAGAATATCTTTCTATTACCATATCTATAGAGCGGCATACTTACACAAGAGTGTCTCTGAATTACATACCAAGTCCCAAGGCGGCTACCTGCTTAGCACCCCGCCAAAACTTGTCTCAATTCTTGGCCGTACTTGAGATAGTGTAGGTCATAATTAGGCCTGATCGGGTAGAGTATCTGGCGTCTGTGATATCGTCGGGGAGCAGATGGCCATCTCCGTTCGCGACAAGAGCCTCAGCCAACGTGCATTTTCCGACGGTTTCAAAGCCAAGCTTCTCGTACAAGTGAACAGTAGCGGTGTTTTGCGGCTTGACCATCAATCTCACGATGGTTCTAGCCTTTCGTTGAGTTTCTTGCAAGTGTTCAATAACCTCCCGACATAGACCTTGCCCCAATTTCCGTCCTTGATGTTCCGGTAGAATGAACAGGCTGAGCATCTGCCAGCGATCTTCTTCGTGGTCCCCACCAGGAATCGGCTGACCAGAAACTTCGGGAAGAGTGAAGTCTTTTTTGCTGACTAGGCCTCTCAATGTCACTTGTCCTACCCACTGTGCCACAGAAGAAGAGCCAGGGTTGACTGGGGTTGCGATGCAGACGAAGTTCTCTCTATCATCTTGGAGGAGGCGATCCATCCAGTGGGTGTCTGTGAATTGAGATTCGATTTCGTACGTGGAAGAAAAAGACTCAGGAGAAGTCTTCAGAGCTTTGAGACGTAGGTCGCGGTATTTAATTGCTGATTGATGAACTGAATCCGTCTTGGAGACGTGAGAGAAAGAGTAATGATAATGAGATGACATGGCTACTGCTTTAACCGATCTGGCGTATTACATGGATGTAACAAGAGCAGCAAGCAATAATGACTGAAGAGCCATAGCAAAGAAAAACGGATAGCATGAGTTTAGATATATCTTTCCAAATAATCCAGACGCGGCAAAATTATGTCAAGTTGGTATGATTAATAATCTGGCCGATGGTAACACTGCACTAGCTTGACCTGTCGCCGTCCGAATACAAGATAGGGTGCACTATAGTGGAGCTCCCCTACTGAAGAAATACGAGGTAGGGTGCACTCCTTAACTCTTGTAATAAGGGTTTATGATAAGCACTTGTGCTGCTTTGACAGGGACTTTGGTTTAGAATATGGAGTTATTAAAATTGGCCTTCATTGGACCTATGCCCTTGAGTCCTGCTCTCGTTCCCTCCAGCGTGGGTCATTTACCTCGCCAGGGTAAATCCAATAGCCATTATTACATCTTGCTCCAGGCGTTGTATCAAACGACTCTGGAAGCCATGGCTTCTCCGGTAGGACATACTCACCACTAAAGAAGCGCCATATCTGCCAGTGAAACACACGTCCTTTATGACCTTGGGCGCGAACTATCTCCTGTCGAAATCCCTTGTATGCAACGTATGAGATAGAAACTGCGAAAGGTTCTTGCATGCGATCAGAAACCCGGCGTTGAAAGAAACCGTCAAGAATCTGGAAGAGATGTTCAAGCTGCGCGGGTGCATCTTTAGGCAGGCCGAGCTTTAACGCTAAGTTTAGTCTCTTGAGGTTGGGAAAGTGATTATCGAGAATCAGGAGGATGGTATTCAGATCATCCTGGCGTGCGACGTTCTTGCCTGAGTGGTAGTCTGAGTCTACAAACCAGATGATCTCCAGTGATGTTATGGCTGACAATCTCTGCGGGACGATATATGCTGCGAGGTTAGCCAAAAGGGTTGCGCTTGAGATATGTATGGTGTTTGTGCCATACAGGACATCGACGCCTTCGACATATCTAGTGGATACATGGTAAGTTTGAGGTTCTTTACTATATGCTAAGGAGACTCACGCCTGTCGGGATGCTAGAAGCCATCCCATGACACCTATCCAACACCCATAGAGGCCTTTGCGGTTATTCCCCCACATATCACAGCAGGTCGCGAGGCCTACGCAGCAATCGTCATTGGCCACTGCTTGCATACTGTAACATCCTTTGCGGAAAAACATGTTCCTAGGTGGGGGGTCACGATGACACGTGCATCCTTTCCACTGCCAAGATTTTGGACGTGTTCTATCCAGGCCTAAATCCCATTCTTGAATCATCGCGTGTGTTTCGTTATGGCCCGGCATTGGCGGGTGGTCATATGTGAGATCCATATGAACCGTTCGATCACCAAATGCTTCGATTAGAATTTGCCTCCGGATCTCATATGGCAACATCTGGAAAAAGAGTGCGACCTGTCGTGATTGAGACAAGGCTTCCGTTGAAGGCGACGGCGTTAAAATGTGCAGTCGCGAATTCGGAAGCGTTGGAGGATCGGGGACGCCGTTGCGTTTCTCCCGTTTCGCGACGTACCACGTCATAAAACGTCGTCTCATGGTTGATAGCAGGAAAAAATTGTCATTCGTGCTTATGTTGGTAGTAGATGAGAGTCAGGCAAAGAGCGCACTCAGGCCAAGCTATTCTAAGAGTTAGCGGGGTAAAATAGTGTGAAATATAGCCAAGTACTGTACACATAGCTATAAACAGGAGGCTTACAGCCTTATGTACCTACTTCACGGCTTTACAACAATCGTCAATTTTCTTCAAGGTTCCAGAGAATCATGGTCATTAATCTAGGGCTCGATGTATACCTCAATACTGTAAAACCCTAACCTTACGCCAGTATACCTCAATACACCAACAACGATAGATATTCTCTGTCGCTCAAGGTGCAAAAACATCTCCACGTGGACCAAAGCAGGTAACCTCAGTCACCGGCCGACTGTTCAACTCATACCTGTCTTCATAATCTCCCCAAATCCAGTAGCCTTTATCTGGTGTTGCATTAATTATCTCATCCTCGCCATCCAACTCAAACGACTCCGATGATAAGTGACGCCAAACTTGAGAACCACTCTTTCTCGTATGATATCGATCGTGGTCTCGAACCTCTCGGCGGAGATCTTTGTAAGCGGATTCTGGGATAGATAATAAGAAGGGATCTCGAAAATGGGAAAACTCAGGCAGATCGCTTCGACGGTTGACGAATATGTCTATTGATCGGAGTATATCTGGGAGATATACAGGCCTTCTAATAACCTCGTACCGAGGCCCCTCCAAAGGGGGGTTGTCGAGCCGGATGCCGAGGTGTAAACTTAACAGCTGGGGAAAGTGTTTATCCAGGATGTGAAGGCCTCTTTCCAATTGAGGTTGATTTGGGACTGCTTTGCCTTGGTGCTCATGAGTATCAAGATGGAGCACAGTTTCAAGCGAGGTTATCATCGACAGACTTCGTTGAGGAAGCAACGTGGTGATGTTATCGAGAAGAGGCTTGCTTGATATGTGGATGATGTTTGCTCCATATAGGACCTCAGTCCCTTCAACGTATCTGAAGGACAGACAGTCAGTATAAGATCAAGATGAAGACGAAAGACCGGAACGCTCACGCTTGACGACAGGTCAAAAGCCACCCCATGGCTCCGATCCAGCAAGAATCAGGCTTGTCAGTCTGTTTAGTCCACATGGCACAATAGGCCGCCCATCCTTCACAACATCTATCATCAGCAGGCTTGACGATAGTATGGAAATCCACAGTAGTCTTGAAACGAGGATGTGGCAGGCGATGACATACGCAGCCTCTCCACTGCCAGAACCTAGGCTGATTTGTGTCCAGGCCCAGGTTATCTTTGGTATATGGATAAAGATGCATAGCGTCGTGATGGAACCGTTTCGAAGGCTTTGTGGATCTGTAAGCAGATCGTTCATCGTTGATCGGTTCACGCAACGGATGAGTTAAAACCAGGTCCATGTGAACTGTACGGTTGCCAAATGCATGCACCAAAATCTTTCGTCTGAGTTCGAGGGGCAATCTGAAGAAGGGAACTGCTTCTGCAAGGTTTGTGATTTGCTCTTGCGACGGCGACGGTGTCAAAGCGTACGGTCGCGGATTTGGAAGAAATGGCATTTCGGGGTCTTGGGGGCCGCGCTGGCGACCATGCCGCTTGGCGTCCATCCATGCTTTGAAACGGCGATGCATGATGAGGAAATAAAGGGCTCAATGGTGTGATGTTGGTTGTGAAATGAAGAGGGGAAAATACGGAGAGGTCTGCGCTTTTTATATGCGATTGGCGCGTCACTTGACTTGTTGGCCAAGAAGTGGCAGGGTTAGTCTCCCTACCACGGGTGACACAGCAGCGCTGTTGGCGCAAAGAGAACATACATATTGATGAGGTAATATATTTTAAAAACAGTAACTGGGGGAAGTTTCATTATTTGCACTTCTATTTCGTTTTTCAACGTTCTACCATTATACCATATGAGGCAACAGTTGCCCGCGTGCCATCGATATCGCGGACCTTCGAAGAGCATCCTGGTCTCTCCAAATCCAGTATCCTTTGTGCGCGTTGACTTCTTGATACTCAACAGGGTCCCCCATGGCCCTTGAACCAGGCGCAAAGCAGCGCCAGATCCCGTTGCACGACAGTTCCATTTCAGGGTAGTCACCCGTGCGAATGTATCGTTCCAAATCTCTCCAGGCATACGTTGTGATGGAGAGTATAAATGGTTTGCGGAGGGAAACTTTCCGTCGCTTGACGAACTCGTCCAGTGCCCTGAGCATCTCGTCAAGATACGCCCGTTGCCGAGTAGGTCGGTTGTTTACCATATGAGCCTTGGGGAAGTCTATTCTGATGCCTAGGTGAAGGCTGGATAAACTCGAGAATTGTATGTCAAGAATATGAAGAATCTTCGCCAAGTCGTCTTGGTTTGGGGCTGCCTTGCCTTGATGCTCATGTATACCGACATTACAAACAACCTCGAGGCCTGGAATGACTGAAAGTCGCTGAGGAAGTATAAGTGCCGGTAAGTTATCAAGCAGCGCCTTACTGCCAAGATGAATGGTGTTTGCACCATAAAGCACCTCGACTCCCTCTAAATAGCTGTAAGAAGACGAGTTAGCACGAAGGGAGTAGAGGACTATATAAAAGAACTCACGCCTGGCGGCATGAAAGAAGCCATCCCATAACCCCAATGAAACAACATTTCAGATCTTTAAGAGTATTAACCCACAGCTCGCAATGATGCGACTTGCCTTTGCAGCAAAAGTCATCAGCAGGCTGCTCCCAGCCTGGGACCGTCTTTTCCCTGCAATACTGTGGTGGCGGAAGTCGATGACATACACAGCCCCTCCATTGCCAGCACTTTGGCTGAGTCCTGTCTAGACATAGATTTACAGACGTTTCCGGCCAACAGTGACCATAATTGGACGCGAATCTGTCCTTTGGATCCCTTCTATCGGACCTTTGTAGCCTCAGTGGATGATCCAAGATGAGATCTATGTGTATTGTCCAATCACCAAATGCTTCAACCAATATCTTGCGCCTTAATTCGGCCGGTCGTGTGAGTAGAGGTGCTGTCTGTACCTGCGTTGCAATATGTTCTTTTGAAGGCGAAGGCGTCAACAAGCGCGGTCGCGGAGTTGGAAGGCAAGGTATTTCTGGCTCATTTTCCCCTTTAAGTCGATGAGGGCGATTCAATCGTTTGGCTTCCATCCATGCTTTAAAAACGTTGATGTATGGTGAGGAGTCTGCATAAAAAAGGTTCACCTCTTGTTGCAGATCAGGACTTTGGACGAGAAGGTGGAGAGGACTGGCTGGGGTTTATAGGGAAATTGGAACATCGTACTGTGCTGACCAGGAGCTACACTGTGCCGTTCCTTATGCCGCAATAGCTTTTGGCAACCTAGGCTAGCAAATATGGAAAGCCCATCGATGTCTACACAAGCCAGCACATCCTGTGATGGGCTTTTGACTTTAGATCAAAAAGTAAAGGGACTTCTATCAGAAGACTTCCATTATACGAAACAACTACAGATGCATATATTCTCGGATCTTACAAATGGAACAAGCTTGACATAATCTTCAGTAATTGCATCTTTTCTATCAGCTGAAAAGTCTCCAAACCCATCGAAAGGAAGTAAAGTTTGAACACCACTATGCCCCCGCGCTTATGCAAACATAAGAATCAGGCTTCAGCCCACTGCATGTACTGCCCAAAGCTGGGTTCCAGGTAAGGAGCTTTTCAAGTGAGATACTGTTGGCTCGTCGAATAGACTTGCACGTATCTTTCTCTGAAACAAGCCAGTACTCTTTGCAATTAGATGATACGCCCGACTGGGTTGGTATCGCTGTTGTGGGTCGAGTCGACGTTGTCACGTCCGCGGTTCTGGTAGTCGGAGTATCGGGGCCAGCGACACAGTACCAAGTATTATCTTGAATAGCATCACAGTCGTCTAGAACTGATGGATTCATCGTGATGAAGTCTTTGACATTGAACGTTCCAAACATCTTCGACAGTTGGTCGCAAGTTTCTCCACCAGTAGTGTAGTACCAGGCTTTGCAGTCCTTAGGGCTGCCGCTGGGAACATCACTGGGGGTTGTTGTGACAGTCGGTGGCATCAGAAGCTCACTCTTGACACCGACGCAGTACCAGTTGCCCTTCCAGAGACCATCACAATTTCCCTTCAGTACTGGGTTGTACTTGAAGAATTGGTCTCCAGAGAGGTAATTGTACGTCTTCAGGACATCGCGACAGCTCTCATCAGCTTCCGCTTGATGATAGTTGACGCAATCTGTAGGCAAGGGGCCATGTGTTGGTTCTGGAGTGAAGTCTGGGCCGGCCGGTGTAAGCTTTGTTGGCTTGTGAGACGTTGGTTCTGGCGGAGGAGTAAAAGGTGGCGTGGATGTTTCCCACTCAAGATTGCCAGTGGAGTTTGACTTGACCCCGACACAATACCAGTAGCCGACAAAGAGACCTGAACAGTCCTCGTGGACTTCAGGATTCCATTTGAAGCTAAGCGCAGCAAGTCAGATGGGATGATGCCGAGTGGAATTGATCTAAAGACTTACAAGTCCTCTTTCTTCATGAAAGAGCTATGCGTACTGAGAACATCTCGGCAGCTTTGCCGACCGCGGACAAGATGCCACTTGTTGCAGTCTTTTGGCTGTCCGGGTTGTGTAGCTTTGGGAGGCCAAGTGACATCCGTTGTAGGTGTGGTGATGTTCCACGTTGAAACGGGGTTGCGAACAGAGTACGTGGTGTTTAGAGCAGTCGTGATGACGGACTCAGAAGTAGTTTCTGATACTCTCTGGCTTGAGGTTATTGTCGATGATATAACCTTTGCCGAAGATACCTTAGTGGTAGAAGCTGAGGTATCCTTGTTTGGACTGGTAGTCGAAAGGGGAGTCTTGCTTGTAGTGGTGGATTTGGCAGTGGTGTAGATAGCCGTGGCGCCATCAATCTTAACGCAGTAGGCGTACTTCAGCCAGAAGTTGGTCAAACAATCTTTTGAGACCGCCGGGTTCCAATCCAGGAACTCTTCTTTGGTGACATAGTAGCTCCTAGGAACGGTCTCGCAGTCGTCGCCTTCCTTAACAGTGTGCCAGGCGACGCAGTTGGATGGCTGGCCCGGATGAACTGGAGCACGTGGCTTACTGTCCTGAGCAAGCACGGCTGGAACAAGAGACCAGCAAAAGAACAAGGAGAAAATGAGGGCCTGCATCATATCGTAGGTGGTTGCAACGATATTGCGCAGTTAGAGACCTGGCACGTATTTGTGAGTGAGCTGTCTAAGATTATCAGAAATAGCCAGTATACCACGCCATCCGACCCAGTGGGGTTTGCAATCTCACAAGGATATCTCGAGCGACTCACTGACTCATTGTTCCATGAACAGCCGATGCATCGCCAACAGGTTGTTGGCAGTTCGCATTATGAAACGAGGGTGTCGCTGAGACTGCGCCCCGAAATTGCAAGTGTCATGTCAAATAACGCGTTGTATGTTCATCCTAATCTACTGCCTTCATCAACCCCGCCGAGTTATTTGTTGGTTGTTGGTAGGGGTCTAAAGACAACAGAGTAAGTACTCCCTCTTCATGTGCTTATGGAGCCAGGAGTCCCTGTCTGATCATAAGAACCGGGTACCGGATAATCAGTGGGGAAGCTTAACGGTTCCCTGCGTTGACACAGCCTTCGCGGGCCATTATCAGATGATCATCCCGAGGTCAGCCTTCTATCCGAAACTATTTTGAGCGATTTATCTATTCTTACTGTGTTTATGCTTAACAATGAGTCTCTGCGGACAAGGATATTCGCGCCCTCTGCGAGGGGACAGCAAGGGTGCGAAAACGTGCAGCCAACAGATGCAACCGCACTGGCCACCTTTTGACCTTCTGTTAGGCTCGGTCAAAAAGATCATCAAAGCATGTTTCAGGCCCATTTTAAGTTCATTTGTTGGTCCAAAAACCTCAGTCACAAGGCATCCTGCTAATCTCGGGTTTGCTACAGATCACCACAAACAGCGCGAACTTGCCGCCATTCTTGCTGTTGGTTGTGTTTCCAGTCTGTGATTTGTAAGTTCTTAGTCCTGGCGTAATAAGGCGCAGCTTTTTATGAAACATCTGTTGGTAGTTTGAGCACCATAAGCCCCAATGGGCCATGTCGGCATGTCTGAGTGCAACCACGAGCAAATACCTGCAGCAACCAAGGTTGCGTCAATGCGAAGCGTGAGAGAGATATCCCTTCAGCCTCTAACCCTTGCTCCTTACGTGAGTGATGGTCCCGTTTTATTACTCAGTGCTGGGCTTCCGGTAGTCCAAGGTTCCCGCCTCCCACTGATTTCTGAGAAACGGAATTACTTTTCATTCTTGAACTTATTGACTAAGGGATAGTTACTATTGTTAAGTTATATCTGTTGTTTTGTTAATTCACGAAACCTAACAGTCTCTTCATTCCTGCACTACTTCCACCTCCAATATGCGTCTTTCCTCTCTTTTCCACCTGCTTCCACTGTTTGCCTGCTGTGCCCAGGCAGGAAGCCAACTCTGGGAAGCATCTCATGCAACTTTAAAAAGAACCGATGGTGCCCTGCTGAAGAGAGCAGTCTCACTTAAGGCCAGCGATAACGATGACAACGCTGGCGCTTACCGCTGGCCTCAGAAGACCATTTCCTACGCATACAGAAACGATGAGGCAGAAGACAAACTTGAAACTATCTTTGAAGATGCCAAGAACCTCTGGAACCAGCTTATCGTTAAGGGGTTCAAGTACGAAAAGCTATCGTTGAGCGAATGCAGAGCCCGCAGAAAGGAGTGCTTACTGATTCACTACAACGACCAAGGCGTGCTTAGTACAACAGTTGGCTTGAGGCCGCTTGATGAGGACTTCGAGGGCCCAAACATGCATCTTTCCGACAAGCGGGACGTTGGAAACCTGAAAAGAGCCAGCAATGCAGCACATGAGCTTGGACATGCTTGGGGTCTGTGGCATGAGCATCAAGTGCCCAAATGGTGGGGCCAGAGCACTGCCGATGAACATTGGGGCCCATATCTTGCAGGAACTGATCTTATGACTGGGGATTATCACTGCGAGAATCTTAAAGACTACGAAGAGGCACTGGATAAGATGGCTGAGGACCAAGGGCTGCAGTCGAGAGAAGACCTTCCGGAAATCGAAGTCAATAAGCTATGCAGACTTCAGGGCACGGCAGAAAAATACAGGTTTAGCGCCTTCGATTGGGTGCCGTCGTGGAAGGGCGGCATGGACCCCGATGACACATTCGACAAAAGGTCTCTGATGCTTTACCCTAGTGGTGCTGGCGGGAAGGGAGATGTCATCTTTGGTGATACCAGCGACGATGTTGAGGATGGGCGTCTGCCGGTGATGATTTTTCCTGACGGAAAGCGGATCCCGACTAGAGAAAGGCCATCAGACCAGGACATTGAGAAGTTGATATGGCTGTATGGGACAGATTATGTTGGCGAGAGCAGGCTGCATATTGATAGCAGCAGTAGGTTCAAGGGCTTGGTCAAGAGGATCCGGAGCACGTTGTCGTTAAGAGCTGGTCATACGGCACAGGGCATGTGTTAGTTTGATACAATCGGCCTCTATAATTATATCTTTCGTGAGACAAGTTAACGTGTAGCTTAAAGTTAGTTTGATTCTTCAATTTAGCTTATTTGGCCCTGGGCAGATAATTTCTTGTTTATGAAGCATTTTAACTCTACACCTCTCAGTCAACTCACGGATAACATTATGTGGATCTTGATGATGTTTGGGCTCAAACCATAGAGTTCAGAAATCTGGCAAGATTATAAGAAAAGGCCTTACACAGGCAGTTATTAGTATGCGCCACAGCAGGTTTACATAGCAGACTACCAGACAAGAGATCATACACTCGGTGAATAGAACCAGTATATAGCCGCCATGATAATGTAAACATTGAAGACTATCGATACTAAGGAACACGTGTTGGAATCTCATTTCCGGGCAGAAAATTCACCAACTCTGCGTACTCTCACAACTCATCCTTGATCTTACCCAGACCTCCACTTCCAAAACAGGTGACATCCCTCTGAGGCGGGCTAACCCGAGCCTTCTTTCTCTTGATTCCCTTCCCAAGAGCCTCAATGAGTGTTCCATCGTCCAGATCAATAGCCCAGACCATAGTTCTGTATCATAGGTCAGCATCGCCTTTTCACACGGCAAATTCTCCAGTGAAACATACCCTCCAAGGCACCGCTCATTAGCATAGTCAAGCTTCATCTTGAGCGTCTTGGCGTCATCCCAAGAAACCCACTGATTTGAGTCCCACGTAACGATCTGAACGGCAGCTTCCTTGTCAAGCTTCATCTTGCCTCCATTTTTAATGATCTTGTTGATCTCGCTCGCGGACAAAACACCTTTGGTTCCAGTGCATTCACCGCCTTTAGCACCTGAACTGAACTCACAACCAGCCTCAAGGCAATTGGAGCTCTTCATGGTGAAGCCTGCGTAAAGTCAGCTTTGATCGCTTTTCTGTTGCTTCTTGACTAACTTCGGCCATAAAAGCCTAGTCCCATAACGACTCGCTCGGGGTTGATGTTGTTTCTCTACAGAAGCTCTAGACCTTGCTGGATCTCGGTCAGATTGGTGTGTGCATGTGCGTAGGGACCTAGGGACTCGATGTTCTCGTCCCAAACTCCATCTACAGTTTTGTCAGTGTAATCTATAGTCTGGGAAAATAAGTAGACTCACGGATATCGTATGTCATGATGTTAAACCAGTCGAGGTACTTCTCCATGTTGACGATGTCGAATCCCTTGAGGTACCAGTAAGAAGCAGGCTACCGTTACAATGTCAACGCCGCCTGATGATTATTTGAGAGAATGGACATACCAGAGTCAGTGTCAGACCATATTTGCGACCGGAAGCATTTAGCCGCTTCCTCAGGCGAGCCAAAAGGTTGACGTAGTTCTCAAAGTCCTCTTCAACACCACCTCGGTCTTCCGCGACTGGGCTATTGAACATTTTAGCATGAGATACGTGCACGAGATAATATAGGAATCGTACTATTCCCAATCGAGGTCAACGCCATCAAAGTCATACCGCTGCAGAAAGGTAATGAGCGAGTCAAAAAAGGCGTCCTGCTTCTTCTCCGATTTTGCCAAGTCGGAGAACACAGTTCGATACTTTCCGGGATCGTTCATGGCCCATCCTCCAATGGCAATCCATACCTCAAGATCCTGCTGCTTCTCCTTCAGTGCGGAGACCCTCCCGTAGCGAGAAGCTGTTCCTTTATCCATTGGGTCAAGTCGATACGTGTCGGGGTTGACAAGGGCAAAGGCAAAGTTGATGTGTGTGTAATATCCGAGGGGAATAGCTTCAGGCTCCATGTTGCCGCAAGGCCTCTGGTAGTTCCAACCCTCATAATATCCGATGGTTCGCTTATCTGATGAGTGCTTGGCTTTGCCGCACTTGGGTGAAGCCACTGTCTTGCCTTTACAGTAGCTGGCCAAGGTACCGCAGAAACCATAGTCGCTACAGCAGACATTGAGTGGGCAGGTAGTGAAATTAGAGTATTTGAGACCCCAACCACCTGGATCGCATTCTGACTTGTAGCTGCACTCAGAGGTGCAGTCTTTGCCACAGAACTTTGGGCCAGTGCCACAGATGCCGACCCCTTTCTCGTTCCTAATCTACTGTTAGCAGTCTAAAGAGTATTGAGAGATTGATTCCACTTACAGAGGGCCGCAGCAACCCAGCTTGCAGCCTTTTGTTTTGGTGCATTTACCATCCGAATCGTCTGCGTCTGGCTTTGCCATCAGGCGCATAGGTTGCACTGTTCCATCGCTCTGATGCTGGTTCAAGATCATCTCGCGCTGACGCCCAAGGACTTGAGCTTGGCCCGAAAAGGTGTTGAGGTCCAAGCCCTTGGCGACTGAAGTACAGAGAAGCCAAAGGGCTGCGAATCGATGTGAAAAAAACATTTTGATGTATTACGAAAGACGCAGGAAATTGAAGCAAATGTCATCGAAAATATGAGAGATGTATGTACCTGAAAAAACTGAGGCGGGCATCCTCAAGACCCCCATATTCTTCCTTGGATTCTTTGCTCTCTCTCGTGATGAAGTGGTGGTTGTTGGTTCTAGCACAAACCTCTTGGCACTTAATCTAAATGAGCCTCGTTCATCAATGCAGGGGCTTGTGGAGTCGGGCGGAGTGTCATGACCTCTACCCCGGACCAACAGAAGGATCATCGAAACAGGTTCTGCAGGGCCAGAGCTCGGTCACGGTCGGGGACTACACCCGCTGTTGGTTGGACATCCACAAGCTCGTGCGGGTTTCAGTATCAGCGCTTATGGTGATGATGGCGATCAGTGGTCTGTTCTGTTCTATTTAGAGAGTGCGTGATTTAACAACCAACAAGACGTGACACTCAGGAACCATAAGGTTTTGCACAGTGGCACAGTGCAAACTTGTTCCACAAGCAGGCAGTGAGTGTCTGCGCTGGCACTTTAGATGACCATCTCATGATACGGTAGAAATTCGTTGCTCATGTTCACAGTCGTAAAGTGGCCACAAAGGCATCGCACACTGCATCCTTTCCTTCTCAATTCTCACAAAAGACCACACATCAGGCTGGACGACGGCTCTGCCCTTCATTTCTCACACTCGGCATGGATTTCTCCATCTTTCTCTTCATTTTGAGTTTGTTTTCGGCTGTTCAGGGCCATATTCCCCATCCAAGGCACTCTCGTCTTCACTCCGTTTCACCTCCCTCAAAAGTCACAAAGAGGGCCGATGATGACCCATCAGACTTCTCCTGGGTCAAGAGATGGGCTGCCATTGGCGATAGCTACACCGCTGGAATCGGCTCTGGACGCCCATTGGGAAGCATACTTGATGGCGAAGAGGTTGATGTCAAGATAAAGACGCTTAACATTACATTGCCCAACCTCGAGTTCAGCGGTCATGGCAACTGGTATTGTTCTAGATATGACATGTCATATCCCATGATCATCAACAGACTCCTTAGCTCGCATGTCGAGAGTTTCCAGTATGCTGCTTGCAGTGGGGATCGTGCCGGTCAGATCTTTCAGCAAGCACAACAGATTGAAGGAGATCTCGACATGGTCATGTTGACAGCCGGCGGAAATGATCTCTGCTTGGTAAGATAACGGACATCCAGACTTTAAGGACAGGCAACTAACCAGGATCATTCAGTCTGGTATCATTTCGGATTGCATCCTCCTCTCTGCTGGCAAAGATGAAGCTTGTGAAGTCGTTCTCCAAGTCGCCGAGGAAAACGTCGAGACCATCATCAAGAGCAACATGAAAGAGATTCTATACGCCTTAAACAAAAAGGTGAAAGAGGACGGTATCGTTGTTGTTCTAGGCTACGCAGAGTTCTTTAGCACCGAGAACAGCGACTGTGAGGATGAAGCTTGGGACAAGACAGAATTCGAAGAGCCCATAAAATGGCCCCAGAAATTGACCATTGCTCGCCGTCACAGATTCAACGCACTCGTCAAGAAGATCAACAGAGCGACTGCTGATGCAGTCAATGAGATCTCCAAGGATGACGAGGTCAAGTATAAGATCGGCTTTGCAGACTGGAATCCTTGGGTCACTGACGCAAGCATTGATGGACAGATGTGCTCTCCGTCTGCCAATGGAGATTATCCAAGTAAGGATCAGCCTGAGATGCAGTTCATCAAGCCCCCCACCAATCCTTCACCTGGAGAACGCGACGAACTGAAGAAGCGAGGACTTGACGAATCGGGTTACTATGACTACTCGGGAGGTGAGCTCAAGAAGAAACGAGCTCGTGACAGCATATGGAGTTCCAAGTTCTTCAACAGCCCCAACCCACCCGAACTCGTACGGAGGGTGCTAGGGCGTCGCGATCCCAAAGCACCAGGTTGTCCCTCAGACGAAAAGAGAGATTGGACTATGGGCATCGGTCTTCCGGACAAGATTGCAGAGAACTTTCATCCGAATGAACACGGACATATCACCATGGCTAGTTTCGCAATGGCAGAGGCGATGGACCTTCGCTCGTTGGTCCTTGGCGTAGATGCCCCGTCATGCGAGGTCAAGGACCAGTTCAAATGCTGGTCGGATGATAACTGGAAGATCTACGCTAGCGCCGATCGTCTTGATGAGCACTATGAAGACTTCTGCAAGAATATCGAGCAGCCTGATCATGAGAAGGGCTGGGACTACTACAAGGTCTATGACGAAAACACACCCGATGAGCATGAGTTCAGAATATCACTTAGCAATGACGTCGCGGACTATGACGTTAACCAGTGCATCGACTCCTTCAAGAAGCTCATCCACAATTGCGACACCAATCGCCGGCTAAATTGGAAGACCGGAGGCAAGTATGTTCGTGACGACGGAGCCTACACCTACGAAGTCAGCCCCACGCGTTATAACAGACCCTGGCCACCACCTGAGTACGCTCAAGGAACCTGCAAAGGATGGTACCACTTTTTTCATAGCTCATATACGATAGAGGGTGGTGGTTTCTCAACATGGGACTTTGGCCAGAAGACGATGAGGCCGAGCATGAATGGATGTTATGGTCTTGGAACAACGGCTTGGAACTTTGAGTACTACGATGAACCGACTGAGGAGGGGTATGAGTGGAAGCTCACGTTTAACACGCCGGTTTTTGTGAGGTCGAGATGTTTCAAGAATAACAAGGTTGTCAAAGGCGCTGGTGGGTGGACTGATGGTTGCGGAGGAAACGACTGAGTAGGATAAGAACAAGTAGCTGGTGAGAAAGCTTGGCCGCCATAAATTCATTGCCCATCTTCAATCTGACGCCCTAATCGCTCCCCGATTGTTTCTCATTGTGCCTAAACAATGGGAGTATAGAGCGTGTCAAATCTTTTGTATCCCTCTCCCTTGACGAAGGTCTGCATCCAGGGTCCCTGCTCCTTACCCTGGGACAAGGCCCAGTACAGGTCGGCATGCGCATCTCCATCAACGCGGTACTTCGGCGATCCATTAGGCTTGCGCTCATCAGCGTAATAGAACCTACGGCATGTTAGTCCATTATACGAAAACCTGTGATACGACGACTTACTTGTAGCCTTTGTTCTTGTATGCATCCGCAGCAGCCCACATCATATGGGCTGCGCCAGACTTTCCAACGCCTGCATCGAGGAACTTGGGAAGGATGGTGACGTTGAGGATGTTGCCGGTGTAGATGAAGGTACGTGCAGCTGATTCTGGGAGCTGGGCGAAACCAGCGACTGCCTGTTGTGCTGCGATGAAGGCGCTGTGAATGTTGATGGCAGTGTTGTTGCTGAAGTCGTTGTAAGAGACAGACAGCGGGTCATCCGCGGGAGGAAAGGCTGCGGCGCTGGCTGTGATGCGTTAGAATCTGTTTTGACTTTCGACTAAACGAGAATCAGGATGGTCGCCTCATAGATAAGACTATATATTTGATGGCGTATTTATTGAGAGTTGAAATTGTTTACAGGATAAACAGAGTCTATTCTGCCTGAAAGAGGGGAAAAAGCTAATGTGTTATTTTGACCGAGTGGCTTCGATCTATTCCCGCGGGATAATGATTACATTTGCCGACCAAATGAACTTTCGATTAAAGACGGAACTTACCATTGTACACAACAACGCTTGGGGTCCCAAAGGTTGTCTTCACCTTACTGAAGGCATCGGCAACCTCGAGTGGCTTGATCAGATCAGTCTTGATGTTAAGCTGCTGGTCAGTGCTGTCTGCCTCCTTCTGGGAGCGAGAAGCAATGGCGACTCTGAAGCCCTCGGAAGTAAACTTGCGAGCGACGGATTGGCCGATGTTTGGGCCGGAGCCGAGGATGAGCACGATGGGAGACTTGGCTGCCATGGTTGCTTACGTTTATTGATGTGTGAGGTGAGTTGATATAGAGTGGTGCTGGTTATAGAAGTGCTGTCAAGATGTGAGCTTGGTGATGTGAGATGAGATGAGATACGAATTGAGCATCGAGAAGCGGACGTGGAGGAGTCTTTTATAACTATCTAAATTAAATAGATCCATGAAACTCAGGGAATGCAGAAGTGCTCATTATTAAGTATCTTATCAATCGCTTCGCAAATGTTGACCCGCGATGTGATGGAAGCACCAGGTATGTTTATTGTCAGGTTCCGCGGAACCAAGGTCAGATCGATCTTATCAATCATTGATCATGTCAGATCAAAGCCAATCAGATTTCGATAATACGTCATGGAACATGACGCGTCTTACTGGCTGTTAGTGGCAGCTTGGCTCTGTAGAGTCATTTGTCAGCCGGAGCAATTTTCACCTTGGAACTCTTAGATTGGGTACAATAGTCTTGCAAGTATTGCTACGATTGAACCCAATTACAATGGAGAACCATGCTTTTAGGATCTGTAGTCCACCACTCAACATGGTAGCTATTCTCGATGCTAGGTAGAGAATTATTATCGACGTGGTGTCGTGGTTTGAGACACCAAAGCTATACGAGAGAGGAACACAAGACAATTCAATGCGACGTCTCGGCGCAAGGGGATTAATGCTTCCTGGATCTCGTCAGTGAGAGGTTATGGACAAATTCAAGTAGCTGCAGTGCCTAGATTCACGTCTTGCACATTATTATATGCCAAACGACGTCCCTCGATACACCAGTCTGACCCATAGGGCAGAGAAGAAAGAGATGATCTCTTGAGCAATAAGATAAGACCGGCGAAGCTACTGCAGCCTTACCTCAGCCATCTAACACAGCTAAGAGATGCAGGAACAACACGATCATTACCCATAAACGTCTGCCCCGAGGGATTTAGAGACTAGGCAGGGAAAGCAATGAGCTCAGTGAGATCGGAGATGTAGTGGAGTGTTTAATTGTCCCCGTATTTACTCCTTAGCGATATTGCAAACCGCCTAGTATTCCGGCGCACTGGTATGCAAACTCAAATTCGGTGCATGCGTCGACTACCAAGGAGCTGGTAACAAGCTGTTTAAAATTCTGCTTCAATAAAGATTCCTCGGGAATCTTTTAGGATCGTTAGAGTTTGAACTCATATCTTACGTTGAGCATGTGTCGAACGGTTTTGGTTAATCCTTCGCAAGGTAGTGAAGCTAAGTTTTATCGAAGGACTAAAAATGGTCTTTTCGAGAGGCGAGAACGTATCTTCACCATTCGCCGGAAGATCGGCTAACTAGCTCTTTGGAGAGCCGCAACTGTTCTATGCGCATTGTGGTTAGCATCTGTAGTAGCGCTACCATAGTCTGAAGCTTGTCTTCATTCATTCTCGCCCAAACGGGTATTTCATCTTTTTGCTGGAATGCAGAAAATCACGCATCGATTGCAGCAAATAATCAGGAAACAAAATGCATGTTGCCTAGCACTTATATTAGTACCACTCATCCACATTGGGATTCTACAAAGGTCAGGGCCTGGGCCTTCTTAGTAGCATCTAGAAATCTCAATGCGGCAAGCAGTTGAGATTCTGAAGGTCTAGGGGTAGGTCTCGCCCAGGAATAGCGAGCCTGTGCTGACAAGCCGGTATCAGTTAGACAGACCACAAGATCGTGACTCAATGTTTGAGCGATATGGTATATATTGTCTCCCTGGCATTTAATTCAGCAGTCGACCAAGTGTGAACCTCTGCTTTGATACCAATCCCATAATCCAAAATGGTTGCGCTCAAGATAACACTAGCGCTGTTCGTCAGTGCAGTCAGCGCTATTCCGACTAGTGCTCAGTGGCCCAAGTACGATATCAATGGCCAGCTTCAGGACTTGGCCTTTGTCAGGAAAGCGCCCGGTATGTGTTGGGCAAGTTTGCAAGAAAGGATGCCAAACTAACAATTACCTGTTGACTCTAGCTGTTTGTCAGCCTGACGACAAGGACATCGTGGCTTTGAGGAGCAACAAAGCAGATGGATCCGCATTCTGCTCAACCTACCTCCAGAGCACCCAAACCGTAACAGTTACCCCTCTGGTCACTACCAACATGACCAAGATGGTGACCAAGACGGCGGTACTGGTTCAAATCCAGAAAGTTCGCATTAATGTATATCACATTGTTCGAACAAAAGTAATGCAGACTGTTTCAACGGTGGTTACGGAGACGAAGACAGCTACTGTTACCGACTTTGCGACCAAGACAATCACAAATACCATGACGGACGTTTCAACTGATACGGACACCACTCAAGTGACAAAGACTAGTACAGCGCTATTGACGGATGTAGTGACTCAACAGATCACCAAGACCATCACGCAGACAATTGACCTGACCTCCACCATGGACGTTACAGACATTGATACGCAAGATATCACCGTGAGTGTCCCAACCACAGTCACTGTCACGTAAGTACCCTCTTCAATTATACATATCAACAAAGCTAACAACCATGCCAGAGTCACGTAAGTTTTGTACAAAACAATTCTGCGGGAGCAGCCAATAACATAAAGCAGAGGAGCAGCACCCACAACTTCAGTTGGCAATGGTAGGATACTATCAAAGCAATGACCATGACCTGATGCTGACCGTCACCCTCCAGAATACCACTGCGCTATCCCTGGTTACGGACATGGAAGTTATTCGGTCGGATCAGGCTCTTACAGCACCTGGGACTCATGTAAGACGTTTTGTGAAACAAAGCAGGGCGCTGTGAGCTTTGGGTTTGGCGCTGGTGCATGCGCATGCTACAACCAACCAGCGTAAGTAAAACCGAAAACCGAGAACCATATGGCTCATTTTGGAATTACTGGCCCTGATTGTCCTGCTCATGGAACTAATGATTGCTAGGGAAATCAATACGAATCCAAACTCAGCAAGTCAATACCAATTCTATGATTTTGGATGCCCGTCACAAACCAAGGTATGGTTTTTCCCTTCAATCTCTGTCTACATATCCTCAATTCCCTAATTTATGCTAACTCTTCTTTCAAGCCGGCCAAGCGTGCTGTGCCAGTCAAACAGGTTCCTTCTTACCTACCACTCAAGAATCCTCTCGTTGTTAGCAGTGCTTGTTCATGCCACATCAGCAACAAACCGGCTGCTGCAATAACACAGACTGTCACCGCCAAGGATCCCAAGACTGTCACAAATATGGCAAAAGAGTACACAACAAGCTATATTACAAAGAAGCAAGTTACGACTGTGTACAATGAAGTAACGAGAACGGCAACAGACTTTAAGACCTTGGCGGTAACAAATCGCAATACCAAATCAGTAACACAGCGCAAGAGCGCCACGATGACCAAGCCAGTTACAGTCACGGTGACGAACTACAAAACCGTGGTTGTCACCAATTACAACACTGTCGGCGTGACCAACCGCAACACGATCCAAACAACGAATTATAATACTGCCTCTGCCACTGCATATAACAGTGTGTTTGTTACCAATGTGGATTATCTTACGGTCACCGAGTATGATACAGTTGTGGCGACTGATATTGCTACAAACACTGTGATACCAGATGCGGTAACTGTAGCGGGTGGAGATACATATGTTTGGGGTTCTTAGAGGGCGTATGGACTTTTATGTTACACAGAGACATTGAGATAAATTAAATATGTCAGTCTTTACATGGATAGAATACATGCAATTAATTTTGAACAGATACGAGACTCTGTCCAATCCTTCTTTTGCATAGTACACAATACCGAGTCGTGGTATGACGTGAACCGGGCTCTTGGATGACGAAGCTGAAACAGTGGCTGACATCTAGGCTTCTTCACAAGAGATGTTGGACTGGTATCTATATTACGATAGCTCAGTAATTTATAGTACAGTAAAGGTAAAGAAGGTAAGTTCTTGCGATAGCAACATCCTTGAAACTCGCGAGGACATCTACTTGTCCAAGGCCTGGCTTTGACACTATTGAAAGTCAGCATTCAACTCAATCAAGACTCTGCAGCTTCAGGGAATGGAGGACCTTACCATCTGCCAATAAACACCACGCGCAGCCAATAACTCCCGATGGCTCCCCTTCTCAATCAACTTGCCCTCACCAAGAACAAAGATCACATCCGCATTTTGCACTGTCGCAAGACGATGCGCAACGACAACCATAGTACGACCTTTTCCAGCGCGCTCAAACGCCTCTTGGACCAACTTCTCACTCTCCGAGTCGAGAGAACTTGTCGCTTCATCAAGCAGCAAGATATCAGGGTTTCGCATCAAAGCCCTGGCGATGGCTACACGCTGTCTCTGGCCGCCTGAGAGGGTCACGCCGCGGGAGCCTACCTGGGTTTGGTATCCTTCTGGGAGGGACATGATGAACTCGTGGATGGAAGCTTCTTGACATACGCGATGTATTGTTGCGTCGTCGACGGTGTCTTCCACGCCAAGAAGGATGTTCTCTCGTAATGTACCTGCAACATAATCAGCTATGGTATTTCATAATGGGCGATCTATTTGGCATACCTTGAAACAAGCTTGACTCTTGAGCAACAAGAGAGAGGTGGCGACGGTATGTATAGACGTTGTTGGCGGCGATGTCTTGACCATTGCAGAGGATGCGACCGTGATCAGGATCATAGAATCTGTGAGTAGCATCATGTCAGCATTCATCACAAACATGTATAGAGGTGTCTGCATACCTTTCAAGAAGAGAGACGATACTACTCTTTCCACTGCCCGATGCGCCAACAAGAGCAGCAAACTGGCCCTTCTCGATGGTCAGATTGAGACCCTGGAATACAGGCACGTCACGAGTAGGATACTTGAAGTGAATGTTGTC
The DNA here is from genome assembly GCA_001262555.1 of Fusarium nygamai. Classification (NCBI taxonomy): domain Eukaryota; kingdom Fungi; phylum Ascomycota; class Sordariomycetes; order Hypocreales; family Nectriaceae; genus Fusarium; species Fusarium nygamai. The sequence goes on from LBNR01000006.1 coordinate 3,030,983, forward strand.
CAGTTCAATCTTCATACCATCACCATGAGAAACGAACGGTGCGCCGGTAGCTTCAGGACCGTCCTTGACCTGACTATCCCTCAGTCCAAGGATACGATTGGCAGCTGCACGGACTTGAGCGACATTGGGTCCAAAGCTGAGTGCACGACCTGTTGTCTCGCCTGCGTTCAAGACAGACATGAAGCACACAAAGAAGCTCTCTAGATCATACTCGCCGCTGAGGAGAAGGCGGCCACCATAGTACAATACTATAGCCTGGCATCCGATGGTTGCACTGTCGGAGAAAGCATACAGCAAGCTCACCCACCGAGCCTTTTTGAAGGCATCCTTGACATGGTTGCTGTTGAGAGTGCGGAACTGGTCGCAGATAGCACCTTCGAGAGTGAAAGATGCCACTGTGCGGAATGCGCCGATTGCTTCAGAAGCGAACTTGGAGCTGTCGACAAAGACGGCATTGTTCATCTCTTCGAACTTGATCTCATACCGCATTCGCCAATACCCAGCGGCGAGGAGTATGGGAACGACAACGCATAGCGACACGAGTGCAAGCTTCCATGCAAAAGCCAGCGCAATGGCGATAGTACCCATCAGAGTCCACAGCGCAATAAACACACTCGCCATGTTCGACCCCAACAGCTCCTCAAGCTGTCTTGGATCCTCAGCGCTCCTCGCCGCCATAGTCCCCTGCGAATGATCATCATGATCAAAGAACGCAACCTTCTGATGCAAGATAGACAAGAAGTACTGCTTCTGATACTTGGCACGAATAGTACTCGCTGAACGCGTTGACAAGAAGAATGTAGCGCAGTAGGCTAGACCGGCGGAAATAGCGAGCACAGTCCACATGAGCGACCAGAAGGAACTTTCGCTTCTGACCTTGGACTCGTCGGGGAGGTAGCCGAAGACGATGATGACTTTGGCGAAGAGCCAGGCTTGGAAGGGGACGGCGGCGCCGGCGCAGGCGGAGAAGAAGAGGGTTAGGGCCATGGTCCACCAGTTGGACTTTGTCTCGTAGAAGAAGCGGCCGAAGCTGGAGAGGAGACCCTTGTTTTTGGGCTTGTTTTCATGGGGTTTGCCTTCGATGGTGGATTCGGTGTGCGCCTTTTCATGAACAGAGGATGATCGATGATCCTTAGCAGGGACATCATGGTCATCCTTTTGCTCCCCCAGTGACAAAGCCTGAGCATTGACGAGATTATAGTACAGACCGGCCTCATCAGTCAATAGACTCTCATGAGTACCAGACTGAATAACCTGTCCCTGTCGCAGAACAACAATCCTATCAGCCTTTTTGATAGTGGAAAGACGATGTGCGATTACAATCGTTGTTCTGTTCTTGGAGGCTCGGTCGAGGGCTGCTTGTACGATCCGTTCGCCGCGGACGTCGATTGCGCTCGTGGCCTCGTCAAGAATGAGGATTGCGGGACGGCGGATTATGGCGCGGGCGATGGCGATGCGTTGGCGTTGGCCGCCTGAGAGTTTGATGCCGACTTCGCCGACGGCCGTGTTATAGCCCTGTATTGAGGGCAATACGTTAGTATTTTGCTTGGGTATCAAGGTGGTAGCTGGTTGGCAATGGACGATCTGACGTACCTCTGGTAGCTTCTCAATGAACTCGTCAGCAAATGCCTCCTTGCATGCTTCATGCACCATCTCCCTCTTCTTCTCGTCAGGCTCATTTTCCCACTTTGTGCCGATGAGGCCGTTGAGAACGTTGCTGTAGATGGTGTCATTGAAGAGGAACGGCTCCTGTTGGACAAGTCCAATCTGCGATCGCCACCACTTGACGTTGATGTCATCAAGAGAGTGGCCACACGTAGAAATTCGGCCACGGAGCTCAACAGGTGGACCAGTTTCATCTCCTGCGAACGAGAGTTCTTGTAACTCTTGCTCGTCCTCCTCTTTGTCACCGTCCTTCTTTTTATCGGTCGGCTTCTCGACTGGTTTGGAGATGACGTACTGGTCTTTGAGACTGTACCATCGCTCAACAAGGCCGACGATTGTACTCTTGCCTGAGCCGGAGGGGCCGACAATCGCGGTGACCTTGCCCGTTTCGATTCGCAGATTGAGGTCATCGAGGATCTTGACGTGCGGTCGACTGGGGTAAGCAAAAGTGACGTCTTCCAAGACGATGTCAGCTGTCGCAGACACATTTGGGTCGGTGAGATGGCCAGGCTCAGGTCGGGGTGCATCGATGACAGTGAAGAACTCGCAAGCTGCGACTGTTGCTTTGCTAACCGCTAGAAGCGGCGTCGAGATTCGTTCCATTGCCGTCACGATCATCATGACAGAGAACAAGACGACGATGATAGCCCCGAGCTGATTGATCTTATCGTCGAGCAAGAGTCTTGTGCCATACCAGAACGCAAGGCCAAATGCCGCATAACTGCTGAAGAAAACCAGGCCGTATTGGAGGGCAATGAATGGGCCTGCGAATTGAGCATGCTTCTTTGCTTCGTCAACGAATCTGCCGTACTTGCTGCCAATTCGTGACTCGGCGCCATAAGCTACGATCATTCGGATACCGCTCATGGCTTCGCTAGCGACAGACATCGCCAAAGCCTCAGACTACCTTTTGCATCAGCAGTATGTCACAATGCAACGGAATTGATACATACTTTGGTCTGGTTTGTCTGGCCTTTGGTGATATAAGGAAGTACCAGACTGACGCTGAAGGTGATGAAGACGACAGCAGTGAATGTCACCAGGGAAAGCTGCCAGCTGTAGATAAACGCGACAATGATTGAAGCAATCATGGTGGCATTATACTCCACAAAAACACCCAACTTCTCGGAGATGCCGAGTTGCAGCGTGTTTCCGGTAGTCGTGATAATTGTGGTGGCATATCCAGGTGGCATAGAGTCCAGTACATGCACGCTTTGCGAAAACAACGCCGTGAAGTAATCCTGTCGAATGGCGGAGGTGATTCTCACACCGGTCATACGAAATGCGAACTGAGAATTGGTGAGCCGATGAGAAGATTTACTGAGACAAAGAACTTACGTTGTTGACGTAACCTAACACAAGGCGACCGAGGAAGAGACCAAGCAGGTACAGACTATCGCGGCGGATATTAGCGACCATCAAGCGAAAATTAATTTTCGTATCGTATCTCAAACTCACCAAAGTTCACTAAGTTTCGAGCGAAACTCATCGCCCGGGAGCGTTTCGGTGCCAGCATAGTCAGAGAACTTGCTAGCGAATTGACCTACATTTTGGCGGACTCATTAGCATGAAGCCTCGATATTTGGCCTCGTGTTTGTTTCCCACTTACCGAAAACGATGTTTAACAGAGGCAAGGTTATGCCGACACCGATCGAGGCAATTATACCAATGGTGTATGCCAGAAGGTCCCATTTGGAGGCATACTTGAAGACTCTCTACATGGTCAGAGATTATATCAGTATAAGTTGCAAGTATTTGCTTCGATTGGTGATGTTGTGGCTGTTATACCATATAATCCTGAAAGATAGGCTCTCTCTCAGGACGTCCATCAACACCCATCTCAGGATGCTTCTCCTCACCCTCCCCAGTCGCCGGTGAATTTTCCGCTGTTCGTTTTCCCATAGTGATTGATTGACAGAGGAACAGTTTGCAAGCGTCAAGCCTCTTTTCTCACTCAACAATACTGCATCCTACCCCCAAAGCAAATGGGGAAACAACAAATACCGTTCCTCGATCGGGTGCGCGGACACGCGTATTTTCCCGTCGGATTGCATCCAGAGTCCGAGGACCCGCTGCAAGTCAGACATACTGGACGGATTTCTCATGCGTCAGCACGGCGCAGGAAAGGGGGTGGGATTCTTCTGGGCGTGGTGTGATGACTGCATAGAACAAAGGAAGGAATGTCGGGAAAGAGACTTGCCGGGCGCTTGTCTCAGCGGGGAGTACAATAACGTTTGCTTACATGAGATCATATGTCTAGAAATCTCTTGGTTCTTTTTCGTGGGGGCTAGGGGGGATTGATAGGTATGAAGTGGCGTTGACAGTTGAGGCCAGCTAATGCTGCTCAGCGGAGAATTACTCAAAGTTGAGTTACGGCTCGGAGCGCTTCCGTCGGCAGTGGTTCACTGTCTTGGTGAAAGTCTGCACTGACAGTCCAATCGGAATATTCCGTTTTACTCAGTGGCTATCCCTGGCGGCAGATTTAACGGCCCATCTTTTGTCTAAGACATGTCGCAGATTAGCATATGAATGATGTGACATGCGAAATTGAGTTGCCGATCACATGTCGATTGCCGCTCGTATAATGCCCGATTGGGAATACGAGGTTGTCTCGGGCTGATGTGAGGCAAGGATTTCCGTACAGCTGTCTAGTTTGGGTAAGCCGGAATATGGACCTCTACCGGACAGAAGCACGCATGGTCATTTGTAGCATTGTTGCTGGGAGCTGTAAGCATGAGATATGCAGCTTAGACTTACAATCAGCATAGACAACTCAGCCCGAAGATGGAGATAATAAGATTAAAAATAGCTTATTAAAATAATAAATAGAATATTATCATTAATTTAGTGTATGGAAATAAAGTTGAGTAATAATATTAAGACTAGTAGTCAAGGCCTAATCTACCCTGTATTACAGCAATGCTCTACCTAACCCCACCTTATCCAAGCTCTCACAGCGCTCAACTAACCCAATCAAGCCTCTGTGCACGCTAACATCCAGATCCGTACCCAAAAAATAAGCCATGTCTACAATCCAACCATTGAAGTCCCGAATCTCAGTCTTCCTCCCAGCTTCTATATCCTGTAGCATAGAACTGCGATGTTCAAATATCTTGAGACCAAATGTATATAGCTTTGCTTTCAAGATTGGCTGTGAAAACCTTTCCATCAACTTCCTTCGGACCTTGGGGACGCTGGAGCTCGTCCCAAGTCGTGACGTCTGTTCAGCGTAGGACGTGATAACACTGCGACTCGTGTCGTGATCAATAAGACCTTGGATAACAGCACTTGTCTGCCAGAGGAGCTTGTCAATCACCCTTGCCAAAGGATCATCAGAGTCATAGGATGTAAACAGTTCTCCGGTCTTGCAGCGCAGTAGAGCCGTAAGTGGATTGATCGCCGCATTCATGACCAATTTCTCCAACTGAAGGAGCCAAATCTCACCCGAAGACACCTCCTTTGTGTTCACAAGCGGTGTCGAGGCAATATGCCGGATAAAGAAGTCATCTAATGGTTGCCTCCGCGGCGATTCGGGATCAGATGCCCAAAACACAGGCCCGATGTATGCGTCAGCCGGAGCCGCATGAACGCTTAAGAAAGGACCTGCTGATGCGACCCCATGGCTGACGACACACGCCGAGAATGTTGGAGTATCACCACCGGGGTACCGATGAGCGATATATAAAGGACCGTGGGGAGGCCAGAGTTTGCAGACGCCGTTCTGAGCAAAGACGACGGTGCTACATCGCCCCAGGTAGCGACGAATGCGGTCTGCTTCGGATAATCCAGCTTCTGCCTTTGTGGAGATGAAGACGTTGTGAAGCTTCTTCCCCTCTGCAACTTCCTTGACTGGACCGTAGTGAGGTCTTGTTTCGGTCCACCATTCAACAGTGAAGCGTTTGTTGAGGAAGAGTTTGCCGCTGGTTAGGTCTGCGAGACCGACGCCTTCACATGCTGCCCACTGGGATAGCAGTTCCTTTCGATGAACGACGAGCGTGATGGGAAGGGCATTGGGATGACGAGCCATGTGAGTGGCGTATAGTCGGCCAATATTGCCAGGACCAATGATGTAAATTCGCTGGCCAGAGTCTGCTGAAGGACTGGCACAGGAGGCGTTGTCGGATTCTTCATCACTGCTGGAACTTCCCATGTCGATACCCTCATCGAGCTTTGGCTGGATATTGGCGGGAGACCATGCGAATAGCTTTGGGGGCGGCCTTGCGTCAGCGAGGAGGGCCGTCAGCCAGTTTGGGTGTTCTTGGGATGACATGGTTCTTGCAAATGATTGTGCCTTTTCAGAATACCTTGGAGGGAGTGGAAGCTTGTGAAGGACTTAATGTGTAAGTAAGTGGTGCGTTCACAGTCTTGTTGTGTGACAGAGGCAGTGAAACGAAGAGACAGGACGGAATTTGCTATACAGGGTATCGAGGATGGTCCCAAGATACCTGTCCTGGGAGTTATGTGGCCAATTGGTATGCTGCATGAACTGTGTTTCTGGGAGTGTTATTTTAAGTTAATAGACCTGACAGCGGATGCTTGCATCGCGCATCTTACTCACAAGATACGTGGGATTATTTTAGACTACTGTTATCTTGTCAATCCGTTTGTAATTAACTCGTCATCTTTCAATACTGGAAATAGTAAATAAGATTTTGGCCCTTGGCTGGCTCACCTTCCAACAAGGCATCGCCCTCTCAACTGCTAAGCACTACTGAACCCGGCAATTGCCCACCACCGGCAACTGTCCGGCTCGCATAGATTCGTAACCCGCGTGCTACCGAGACACGGGACGATTCAGCATGCAGATTACGATCTCAGACTGATTGGCCTGTCTCTCCCAACCCCTCCCGTAGGATTTAGGTTTCACCGGGGAGTAAGACCTACTTATGCAGGTCAGCGCCACAAACACCAATTATCAATCTCCCTGCAGGATAACCCGCGGTAGCCAATTAGTGCAATCGGCCAATTGCAGGATCAGGATCTGAATCATATGAAGGATCAGCAGATCAACTTGCAGGCTGTGATGCCGTCGAGAAATGACAGCGGGCGCGGCTGAGGGAGACAGAATATGCCTCGTAGGATCTTTTGATGAGACCTTGTGATGGAACCATCGAGAGTCTTAGACATGGGATGGTCGTACTGGGGGCGATGTGCCTCTTTGGTAAGGAGCACGTAATGTTGGTTGAGATATGGTCCCAACACGAGAATTGCTGCATGATGCGCTGCATTCCTGCAGGTGAGGTATATACAGAAAAGTTGACAGCCAGGAGGATTGGTTCACCGAGGGATACTGAAGTATTCTGTCCTATCATCTTGAACGAGCTGTGACTTTTGTGAGAGACTCTTATTGCCTATCCAAGCCCCCATGTTACACACTCGGACAATCGTTCAACTTCAAACACTTTTCTTACATTCAACATGATATCACTCAACACCAAGAGTGGCTCTACGCAAGCAGTCATGCCTTTGTTGCTGCCCAGTGAAAATGCTAGTCACACCGACACTATTGTCGAGGAAATCACTCGTTCTTTTGGCTTAGGCCGAGATAGAATCGAGAGTATCCTCCCCAGCACGGCGTTTCAACAAGATGTCATTGACTGTGCTGGGAGTGACAAGCAACGCTCTATTGGCCATATGACCTATGAGATCAGCAATGATATTGACATCTCAAAGTTGGCTGCTGCTTGGAAAGATACCATCAACCGAACTCCTGCTCTGAGGACCTGTGCCTTCACTTCTAAGAATGGAGATTCGTATCAGGTTGTCTTGAAAGATAGCTTCGTTTTTTCATGGATGTTTTGCACATCTGCTGATCAGAAAGATGCTGTTGTGCAGGACGAAGCAGTAGCTGCGGCTTCTGGACCTCGCTGCAACAGATTTGTTCTTCTGGATGATCCAATGGCAAAGAAAAAGCTCCTCATCTGGACGTTCAGTCATGTGCTCGTGGATAGCACGTTTCAAGAACGGATCCTCGGACGAGTTCTGAAGGCTTACAAGCATGGGCATGATGAACTCTCCAACAGACCCTATACGCCTGATTCCTCTGACCCTGAGGACGATGGCCTGTCGTTGACTCCCACTGATGGGTCGAAGACTCCAGAGACTGGGGGTATTCATCCTGCGACTCAGTTCTGGAAGGAGTATTTGGGTGATCTGAATGCTTCGGCGTTTCCGCACTTGACATCTCCCCTTGATGTTCCCTACCCCGATGCAAAGTCAGAGCAACGTATGACTTTCACAACTCTGCCACGGTCAACTTGGCCCGGTACAGTTGTCTGCCGAACTGCACTTGCGATTCTCTTGTCACGCTACACACACTCGCAAGAGGCCCTGTTTGGCGTAGTGACAGAGCAACGGCAACTCCTGGCTAATGGCCCAACACGGACTGTCGTCCCTTTCCGCGTACACTGCGCTTCTGACCAGTCTCTGTTAGACATCATCACCACAGTCAATGCGAATGATGATGTCATCCGCCAGTTTGCAGATGTCGGTCTTCGCAACGTCGCTTCCTCTGGGGATGATGGCTCTGCTGCTTGCGGGTTCCAGACCGTCCTGCTAGTCACTGAGGGCGACAATGAGCGGTCCTCTACTTGTGAGATTCATCAGAAGACTGGAGAGTCTGAGCTCTTTATGCCCTGCACCAATCGCGCTCTGCTACTCCACTGTCAGATGGCAAGTGCTGGAGTTTCCATCATTGCCAGATATGACAAGAGCCTCGTCGACTCTCGGCAAATGGCTCGTCTCGTGGGACAACTAGGTCACTTGATCCAGGTCCTACGAGACTCCTCAGATAAGCAGCTGTCTGTAGGAGAACTCAACATGATTACACAAGAAGATCAAGCTGAGATCCAAAACTGGAACTCACACCCAATCCCCTCCCAACCAACCCTCATCCACAAAGAGATGCTCAAAACATCCTCTACCTCTCCTTCCAAGGCCGCAATATGCGCCTGGGACGGTGATTGGACCTACTCCGAGCTCGACAACATCACCTCCCGGCTAGCAGCGCTCATCAAGTTCAGCACCCCAGACCAAGAGCATGCGATACTTCCCATTTACTTTCAGAAGTCAAAATGGGTCGTCGCTTCAATGCTAGCAGTCATGAAAGCCGGCCACGCCTTTACGCTTATTGATCCGAATGATCCACCTGCTAGAGTCTCGCAGGTAGTTGGGCAGACGGGCGCGATGGTTGCGCTTACTTCCAAGCTTTACAGTGGCAAAGTGAAAGGCATTGTTGGGCGCTGCATCGTTGTTGACGATGAGCTTATTCAATCACTCATTTGCACTTGCACCTTCAATCCAGATCTTGTACTTGCTGCGGTTGCTCCTGAGGACCTGGCCTACGTGATCTTCACATCCGGTAGCACAGGCGATCCAAAGGGCATCATGATCGAGCATCGCGCCTTTTCATCCTGCGCTCTCAAGTTCGGCTCCGCACTCGGTATCAACAGCGATACACGCGCTCTTCAATTCGGATCCCATGCATTTGGCGCGTGTCTTCTTGAAATCATGACGACGTTGATTCACGGCGGTTGCGTGTGCATTCCCTCTGATGACGACCGCATGGATAATGTTCCTGCTTTCATCAATCGGGTCAACGTCAATTGGATGATGGCTACTCCGTCGTATATGGGGACGTTTCAGCCTGATGAAGTCCCTGGGCTGCAGACTCTGGTGCTTGTTGGTGAGCAGATGTCGCCGTCTGTCAATACCATTTGGGCGCCTCGCGTTCAACTCTTGGATGGCTACGGTCAGAGCGAGAGTTCTTCGATCTGCTTCGTTGGAAACATTAGTTCCTCTGGCGTTGATCCAAACAACATCGGTCGCTCAGTCGGCGCGCATTCTTGGATCATTGATCCCAGTGATCCCAATCGTCTAGTCCCTATTGGCGCAATTGGCGAACTTGTGATTGAGAGTCCAGGCATTGCGCGCGACTACATCATTCCTCCACCTACAGAGAAGTCACCTTTCTTTTCAACAGTTCCAGCATGGTATCCTTCTAAACATTTACCTGATGGATTGAAGTTCTATCGAACTGGTGATCTTGCACGTTATGCATCTGATGGCACTGTTGTTTGTCTCGGTCGCATGGACTCGCAGGTCAAGATCAGAGGACAACGCGTTGAGCTTGGGGCAGTGGAGACTCATCTCAGACACCAATTGCCTGACGACATGGCAATTGTTGTAGAAGCTGTCAAGACATCGGACTCGCCTACGAGCACTGTTCTTGTTGCATTTTTGATCGCCGCTCAGGAAACCGAGGCTGCAGGAGATGGCACGATTCTTGATCTTGCCGCGACCAAGGACATAAGTGCAAAGCTGGAGCAAGTCCTTCCACGTCATTCCATCCCATCGTGCTACATCAGCATGCAGCATCTTCCTCGCACTGCGACCGGCAAGGTCGACAGACGAAAGCTTCGCTCTATCGGTCGCGACATGTTGGTCCAACAGACTCAAGGAACGGGCTCCCGACCATCTCAATTGAGCTCTCCACCAACCAGCAGCCAATCCAAGCTGGAAGAGGTTTGGTGTCAATGCCTGGGTCTCGAACCCAGCGCTTCCAACATTGGGTCAACCTTTTTTGAGCTCGGCGGCCATTCCATCACTGCCATCAAGATGGTCAACATGGCTAGGTCAACTGGCATTGAGCTCAAGGTCTCTGACATCTATCAGAACCCTACTCTTGCTGGTCTTGAAGCTGTTGTCAACGGCAGCGCTGTGCCGTATTCACTAATCCTAACGACGACTCGAGATGGACCTGTTGAGCAGTCCTACTCTCAAGGTCGACTATGGTTCCTCGATCAGCTCGAAGTGGGAGCTCTATGGTACTTGATACCTTATGCCGTTCGTATGCGAGGATTGGTAGACATAGATGCACTGAGTCGTGCACTGAAGGCCTTGGAGCAGCGCCACGAGACCTTGCGAACTACCTTTGAGGACCACGATGGCGCGGGTGTACAGATTATTCACCAGACCCTCTCCAAAGAATTGAGAATTGTCGATGCGACAGACGGTGACTACCTCCACCTGCTGGAACAAGAGCAGACCACTCCATTCGATCTCACCTCCGAAGCAGGCTGGAGAGCGCTCCTCATCCGCCTCAGCGACACCGACTACGTCCTCTCCATCGTCATGCACCATATCGTCTCCGACGGCTGGTCAATTGACGTTCTCCGCCACGATCTCAGCCAACTCTACGCCGCAGCTCTTCAAGGCCGCGATCCCCTTTCAGCCATGAACCCTCTCCCCATCCAGTACAGCGACTTTGCCATGTGGCAGAAGCAAGAAGCTCAAGCTCTCGAACATGAGAAGCAGCTCGACTACTGGAAGAAACAGCTGGCTGATTGTTCGCCGGCCAAGTTACGCACTGACTTCCCTCGTCCGGCTCTTTTATCCGGTGAAGCAGGCGTCGTGCCAGTCTCCATCGAGGGGGAACTGTACCAGAACCTACGTGAGTTCTGCAACGAGAACAACACCACTTCATTCGCCGTGCTACTCGCTGCTTTCCGCGCAGCACACTATCGTCTCACAGGCGTTGACGACGCCGTCATCGGCACACCCATCGCCAATCGCAATCGCTGGGAACTTGAGAACATCATCGGCTTCTTCGTCAACACACAATGCATGCGCATCACCGTCGATGACGAAGACACCTTCGGCTCCCTAGTCCATCAAGTCCGAGCTACTACCACTGCGGCATTCGAGAACGAAGACGTGCCCTTCGAGCGCGTCGTGTCAACAATGCTACCCGGCTCACGAGATCTTTCGCGAACACCGCTTGCGCAACTCATCTTTGCGGTTCACTCGCAGAAGGATCTTGGAAGGTTTGAGCTTCAGGGTCTTGAGTCGGAGGCTGTGTCTAGCAAGGCGTATACGCGATTCGATATTGAGTTTCATTTGTTTCAAGAGGCAGATGGTCTCAAAGGCAGTTGTAACTTTGCGACGGATTTGTTCAAGCCTGAGACTGTTGAGAATGTGGTCAGCGTGTTTTTCCAGATTCTGCGCAATGGTCTTGAGAAGCCTAAGGTCCCGATCTCTGTGCTTCCTCTTACGGATGGGATCGAGGAGCTTCGGCGCTTGGATTTGCTTAGGATCAAGAAGGTTGAGTATCCGAGGGATGCAAGCTTGGTCGACATCTTCCGCACGCAAGTGGCTGCTTACCCAGACTCTTTCGCAGTCGTGGACTCTTCGACGCGACTTACTTATGCAGAGTTGGACTGTCAGACTGATCTGCTTGCGATATGGCTTCGTCGACGAGGTATGCCGGCTGAGGCTCTGGTCGGAGTGTTGGCACCGCGCTCATGCGAAGCGATTGTTGCGATCATCGGTATTCTCAAGGCAAACTTGGCCTATCTCCCATTTGACGTCAAGTCTCCTTCTGCTCGGCTCAACGACATTTTGTCTGGTCTTCCGGGTCCTACAATAGTACTTCTAGGCTCAGGCGTCCCTGTTCCCGAGTTGGAGGTACCCGACTTGGAGTTTGTCCGTGTCGCTGATGCCGTAGAGCAAGGCGACATAAACAACCTCAATAGCCATCCCCATACCGACACGCCGAACCCTACCGCGACAAGTCTCGCATATGTCCTCTTCACTTCTGGATCTACAGGCCGACCCAAGGGTGTCATGGTAGAGCACCGTGTCATCGTCCGTCTCATGACAAGCAACATCATCCCCGACTTCCCAGTCCAACCGCGCTCAGCCCACATGTTCAACATTGCCTTTGACGGCGCCACCTACGAGATCTTCTTCACCCTCCTCAACGGCGGAACTTTGGTCTGTATAGACTATATGACTACTCTCGACGTCAAGGCGCTTCAAGACGTGTTCATCAAGGAAAAGATCAACGCTGCGTGCATGGCACCTGCGTTGCTGAAGCTCTACCTCACTGATGCGCGCGATGCTCTGAGGGGTCTTGACTTTCTAATGGCTGCTGGAGACCGATTCGACGGACAGGATGCGATTGAGGCGCAGAGTCTTGTTCGGGGACAGTGCTACAATGGGTATGGACCAACGGAGAATGGTATCATGAGTACGAGGTATCCTATCGCTGTTGATGACTCGTTCATCAATGGTGTGCCCATCGGACGAGCTGTCAACAACTCCGGAGCTTACGTCACCGACTTGAACCAGCAGCTTGTTGGCGTCGGCGTCATGGGAGAGCTCGTAGTCACTGGCGATGGTCTTGCGCGAGGATACTTCGACCCATCCCTCAACAAGGGCCGCTTCATTTACATTGAAGTCGATGGCCAGCGAGTAAGAGCTTATAGAACAGGCGATCGCGTGCGCTACCGAGTAGGCGACGGCCTGATCGAGTTCTTCGGTCGCATGGACACGCAGTTCAAGATCCGGGGCAACCGTATCGAGTCAGTTGAGGTAGAAACTGCTATGCTCGGTCACGGTTCTGTTCGCGACGCTGCTGTTGTCGTGCAGAAGGATGACGATGAGAAGGCCGACTTGGTTGGCTTCGTCGTCATTGATCATGATCATTCGTTGGAGGGTGATGCGAACGATAACCAGGTTGAGGGATGGCAGGACCATTTCGAGACTGAGATGTATGCCGACATCGGAGACATTGATCCGTCTACCATTGGAAAAGACTTCAAGGGCTGGACTTCTATGTATGATGGGAGTGAGATTGACAAGGTGGAGATGCAGGAGTGGCTTGATGATACTATCAAGACGCTCCGTGATGGTCGGGCTCCAGGTCATGTCCTTGAGGTTGGGACTGGTAGCGGCATGATCTTGTTCAACCTCGGCGATGGGCTTCAGAGTTACAGAGGTCTTGAGCCATCCAAGTCAGCTGCCGCATTCACCAACAGCGTCATCAAGTCGGTCCCATCCCTCGCAGGCAAGGCCGAGGTCCATGTCGGCACAGCGCAGGACATCAGCCGATTGAGCGATCTCCACCCTGATCTCGTGGTGATCAACTCGGTCGCGCAGTACTTCCCTTCACCAGAGTACTTAGCCCAAGTAGCAGACACCCTGGTCCATCTCCCCGGTGTGAAGCGCTTGTTCTTTGGCGACATGCGAACGAACGCTACCAACAAGCACTTCCTCGCTGCTAGGGCTGTCAGAACACTGGGTGACAGTGTGACCAAGGACGCTGTTAGGCAGAAGATGGTGGAGTTGGAGGAGCGTGAGGAGGAGTTGCTTGTTGAGCCGGCGTTCTTTACGAGACTACAAGATCGCTTCCCTGATTTGGTTCACCATGTTGAGATTCTGCCAAAGAACATGCATGCTACGAATGAACTTAGCGCGTATCGGTATGCGGCTGTGGTGCATATACGCGATCACGACTCGGTCCCTGTGCATACGATTGAGAAGGGCGCTTGGGTCGACTTTGGCGCATCACGAATGAATCGCACGTCTCTCTTACAGTTTCTGCGACGCCCCAAGGGCTCATCAACCGTGGCCATCAGCAACATTCCCTTCGGCAAGACCGTCTTTGAGCGACAGATCGTTGAGTCCCTCGAGGCAGAGAAAGAGTCCAAGCTGGATGGTGCTGCATGGATCTCAGCTGTTCGCTCCGATGCTGAGAGCCGTGCATCTCTTTCTGTTCCTGACCTTCACCAACTAGCCGAGGACTCTGGGTTCCGCTTGGAGGTCAGTACAGCGCGTCAGTGGTCTCAAAGCGGTGCCCTCGATGCCGTCTTCCACCGCCTCCCATCATCTTCGGACACCCGTCGCACGCTGATCAAGTTCCCGACCGACAATCACCTCCGAAGCTCAGCCACCCTTGCCAATCGCCCGTTGCAAGGTCTACAGCGACGTCGTGCCGCGCTACAAGTCCGCGAGCGACTACAGTCTCTGCTTCCATCATACATGATCCCCTCCAGTATAGTGGTGCTGGATCAGATGCCTCTCAACCCCAACGGCAAAGTCGATAGGAAAGAGCTTGCGCGCCAGGCTCGAATTATACCCAAGCAGCAGACTGCACTGCCTGCACAAGCGGTGCCTATTAGCGACATCGAGGCTATACTCTGCGATGAGGCGACTGCGACGTTTGGAATGAAGGTTGACATCTCTGATGACTTCTTCAAACTCGGTGGGCATTCCCTCTTGGCTACGAAGCTCATCTCGCGAGTTGAACAGCGCTTCAACGTTCGTGTCACTGTCAAAGACGTCTTTGACAATCCCGTCTTTGCGCATCTTGCAGTCATCATTCGTGAAGGCCTTTCTTCACGCACAACGTTGACTAATAGTCAAGACAAACAAGGCTGGTCTGCCCGTGTCGCTCCTCAGACTGAGACTGAGATTATCTTGTGTGATGAGGCTTCTAAGCTTCTTGGTATTGAAGTCGGTATCACGGATAACTTCTTTGACCTTGGCGGACACTCGATGATGGCGACAAAGCTGGCCATGAGACTTGGTCGTCGGTTGGGTACTACGATAGTGGTCAAGGATATCTTTGACTATCCAGTTTTGTTCCAGCTTTCCAAGAAGCTAGAGTCTACTGGCTCGGGGACGGGTGATGACGAGGTTCAGGTCGATGAGTACAACCAGTTCGAGCTTCTCTCACTGGAGGATCCACAAGACTTCATTCAGCGAGAGATTTGCTCTCAGCTCGGCATTGCATTCGATTCAATCCAGGATACCTATCCGTCCACACAGATGCAAAAGTCCTTCCTCTTCAGTCCCGGGACTGGTTCCCCACGACCTCTCACGCCGTTCTACATTGACTTCCCAGTCGACTCAGACCCGGCCACTCTTGTCAACGCCTGCCACTCCCTAGTTCAGCACATTGACATGTTCAGAACCGTCTTTGTACTAGCTTCAGGCCAGCTCTACCAAGTGGTTCTGAAGCATCTCGACGTGCCGATTGAGACGATTGTTACCAACCAGAACGTCAACACGGCCACCAACGATTTCCTAGATGAGCATGCGCAGGACCCCATTCGTCTTGGAGAGTCGTTGATTCGCATCGCTATTCTCAAGCAGTCATCTTCAGTACGAGTACTACTGAGATTATCGCACGCTTTGTACGATGGCTTGAGTTTAGAGCCTATCGTGCGTAACCTGCACATCCTCTTCAACGGTATGTCGCTTCTTCCACCGACGCAGTTCAGGCGGTACATGGAGTATACTGCCAACAGTCAAGAGAAGGGTTTTGAGTTTTGGCGTGACGTGATTGGCGATTCTCCGATGACTGTTTTGAGCGATACGAGTAACGCGGCTTGTCGTCGGGAGGTGTCACCTTCGAAGGCCTTGCACTTGTCAAAGGTCGTAGACGTTCCCAGCCAGGCCATCCGCAGCAGCATCGCTACGCAGGCGACGGTGTTCAACTCTGCTTGTGCTTTGGTGCTCTCAAAAGAGTCTGGATCTAGCGATGTTGTCTTCGGTCGCATTGTCTCAGGTCGTCAAGGATTACTGGTCAATTGCCAGGACATCATCGGCCCTTGCACAAACGCCGTTCCCGTTCGCGCACACATAGGTACAGACGAGAATCATCACCAGATGCTTCGCGACATGCAAGATCAATACTTGCGAAGTTTGCCATTCGAGACCCTCGGCTTCGAGGAGATCAAGCGCAACTGCACAGACTGGCCTGACTCCACCACAAATTTCGCATGCTGTGTCACATACCATAACTTTGAGTATCATCCCGAGAGTGAAGTGGAACAGCAACGTGTTGAGATGGGGGTCTTGTCGAAGCATGTTGAACTCAGGAAGGATGAGCCGCTGTATGACTTGGCGATAGCGGGAGAGGTTGAGCCTGATGGGATGAACTTGAAGGTCACGATTATTGCAAGGGCGCATTTGTTTGAGGAGGAGAGGGTGCAGTATTTCTTGGAGGAGGTTTGCAACACATTTCAGACCTTGAACTTTTCTTTGTAACGTGTCTCAGTGAAGAGGGAGAGAAAGATTTAATCGCGCATGTCATAGCTTAAGCTCTTTATGTAGAACTAGTTAAGACATCATTACCAATCTATATAAAAGCATCTATGCCAATATTAACATACAAGCGAGCAATCAACCTCTGTACATTCTTATCACATATCTCTAAAGTCCTCGCCTTCTTCTACTGTCTGCTATCTCTTTCGGGGTAAACGCCACGCAGCTCGTCTAATCTTCAATCTCCAACTTCTTCTGTGCCAACCTCAAGAGCCAGTTCTTCTCACCGACCTTACTCTCGTACATCTAGAGCGTCTCGGTAACCGAATCTTGCAATCCAAGAGCTGTCTTCTTAGCGTACTCCATTCCCCCAGCAGCGATCATGTCCTTCAGGGCGAGCTTGCGAACTTCGGGACACAGTCCATTGCCGCACTTGCGCTGCTGGAGTATGCTCAGAAGGCGGCCCTGTTCAGGCGACTTGGTGGCGAGGGCGTGGATAAGTGGAAGCAATATTTTGCCTTCGCCGATGTCCTCGGCAAAACCCTTCTCTTCCGTGTACTGTACGTATAGTTAGCAAATGACGCTATGTCTATAGGTTGCGTTTGAACATACCTCGTTACACCAAAGGTGTGGTAATCATCGCGTGCTTGAAAGAAACGACCGACAAGCTTCATCAGGAGACTGACATCGAGATCACGGTGTGCAGTCGCTTCGACCTCTTATATTATTTATAATAGATAACTATAATTTACTAAACTTTATTAATTATAATACTTACCCTTTTAGTTATTTTTAACTATATATATAAAAAAAAAGAAAAAACAGCTAAATATTAAATATATTACTTAGCTATAATTTAAGTTTAAATTAATTAATATTTTAAGAAAATACTTTTTTTAAATTTACTTTTTAATTAATATTATTTTTATTTATTTTATTAAAAAGTTAAAATATCTCTATAGTAATATATAAAGTATAGCTAATAGAGTCTTATATAATAAGATAATATAATATAATACTTATTTTTTAATATATTATAATATAAGGTATTATATACTATACTAAAAAATATAATAACTTTAAAATTAAGTCTTAAAGTTATATAACACTATTACCTTTAACCTTATAATTTAACTAAGTAAGTAGCCTTAATTTATAAGTATAAAAAGATATTTCCCCTAGCTTTAGTAAACTAAATATCTTCTTTATTATTACCTAGTTAAAGTAATTATTACTAAGGCTCTAATTTAAATAAACTATCTTAAAATAAGCTAAAAACCTAATATCCTATTATAAAATATATTACTATATAATTAATATTAATAATAGCTAACCTAGCTATAATTATCTAATTAAGGTAATTAATACTTATATATTTAGTCCTTTAATAGATATTAATAAGCTTAAGTTTAATATTATATTAGTCTTTTAATCTTTCTTAAAATATTATAAAATTATAAAAGAATACTTATTATATATTAATAAACTATTAATAATATAGTAAGCTAATCTTATAATCTTTAGTTATTAAATATAGCTATTTAGTATTAATAAAAATAAAGCCTTAAATAAAGCCTTTATTAACTATATTATAGATTAAATAGAGGTATTAAAAGACTTAATAAATTACTTAAAATAAAGTTAATACTTATTAAAGTAATAGTAGATTTTTATTAATAGTATTATATTAAGTAGTAATAATAGTTTATATTAGCTATAGTTTATAAAATTAAGATATATAGTTATAGTAATTAAATTAAGGATATAAATATTATATTATAGGAATTAAGGGCTATTATAATATAAAGGAAAGGAAGTAAAAGAGAAAAGAAAGGAAAAAAGGTAAATTAAAAAATAAAAGTTTTAGTATTAAGGGAAAAACTATAAATATTAATAGACTAAAGCTAGCTTAATAGATTAGTAATAGATTAGATTAAGTTATAAGGTAATATAATATAGTATCAGGAATATAAATTAAGGATAAATATAGCTAATTAACACTTAGGTTAAATATAATATAATAGTTATAGTAAGCATTTTAGAGTAAGAGGTCTAGCCTTATTTATAAGGTTAAAAGGCTATTTATAATAATAAATATAAAAAGACAAAATCTCCTTAATATTTTAGCTTTTTTATCCTTTTTTAAATAGAATTTTATACTTTTTATCTTTATATTTAATATTATTAAACTAATTACTTAATTCTTTATCTAATAATAAAGAACTTATTTTAATTAAACTTAAGTAGCTGTCTATACTTAGCTTATAATTAAAGCTATTAAAAATTATTATCTTTTATAGTCTTTTCCTTATTATTACTCTTTACCTTTAAACTATTTTTAAAATGAAAAATATAAACTTATAATGCCTTAAGGTAAATAAATATATAAAGTAGATATAGATATTAAATTATAGTAATATTATATAAAGGTCAGTTACTATTATAAGTAATATATTTAAGAAAGGATATAGACAGTAAATAGAGGCTTAAGGAAATTAATACTAAGAAGTAAAATAATAAAAATACTATTACTCTACCACAGCAGGGTTCTGTCAGCAGCAGGAATTTAGCCCTGTTTTAGGTTATATTCCTTAGCCCCTATTCTGGGCTCAGTCCTCTAGGTCTTATTTTAGGAACTCCATGTCGCAATTTATAGGAGGCCTCCAGAGTCCATAAGTATTATTTTCAAGTCTGGCAAGTCTTTAGCTACTCCCGGGATGATTTTCCTCCGTGCTGAGCTATAAAAAAAGGAATGTATAGGGTTATGATATTTACCAAGTGCCTAGGCTCTTTTAGGATAAGTAAATGCTTCCATCCTTAAGTGAACCCCCGACACTGCAACCCACCCATGTCTACCCCGCTGGCTCTCACTATGATATTGGTCCAATCTCATCGGACATGGATTCGCTGGCTTCTCTGCGTGACATTGCAATCAGCACACTCAGCCCGGGCCTGAGGGGAGACTGCGACTTCAACTTCAGCATTATAAAGAATAAGCAAACCGGACAGAATGGCTTCGGCAAAGATACAGAAGTTAAATTCTTAATTATCTTCTATACTATATATTTTTGTCAGCAGCTCTAAACCATAGGACCTACTAGTGCCGATATAGTATCTAAGTCTAACAGACTGTATCAGCATCAAAGCGCGCAACATTCAGAGAAGGATTTACCTGGGTAGTATAATCCCATTCCAGAATATGAATGTATTGTGAACGATGACCAGATTGGCTAAAGAGGACCCATATTATATAAAGATACGGGTTCGAAAAATGATGCTTACGTCTCCATATTTGCCGAGTTTGGTAAACGACCATGGCCAAGGCAGGGACAAATAAGCCACGGAGGAACCCTAGATGATAGAAGAAAGACCAACTATGTTCAAGATTCGAAACGAGGGGCCTCTTTCACTTTTAGGCTATCCCTGTTTGGATCAAGTCGTTGAGCATGTCATCCAAAAGGCGCGTCACCTGACTACGTGTGTCGATCGCTTTCAAAGTGCTATAACTTCTCCGCCCGGGCGCGTCATCCCACGGCTTCACAGACTTTTTCAACTCTTCTTGATAATAGGGCCAAATAAGTTCTTACTCGTGCTCAAAATGACCAGCATCAACGATAACAGAGATGAAGATCTACGGATCACCATAATCGGTGCCGGTACCATCGGCGTCTCTCTTGCTGCCCTGCACCTTACGTATCTGAAGACTCTATCTAATCTCACGATCGTGGACGTTCGTCCGGACCTTGAGTCTCACATTCTCAGGTCTCTCCCGGCATACCTCCCACAAAGCCTCCATATACGCGTCCCCCAGGTCAAGATGGCTTCCTCAGTACCGGCCGCCGTCAAGGACAGCGCCATAGTACAAGAGTGCGGTCCTGAGAACCTCGCCTTCAAGTCCGCCCTCTGGTCTGAGGTCGAGTCCCACGCTCCGTCAGACGCCCTGTTCTGGACTAGCACCTCTGGGATCCCGGCCTCCCACCAGAACGTCCAAATGCGCGACCTATCCCGCCTCATCGTTGTGCACCCCTTTAACCCGCCTCATATCCTACCGCTCTTAGAGATCGTGCCCTCTCCGCAAACGTCGCAAACTGTCATCGACCTTACGGTTGGATTTTGGCGCCGAAGAGGCCGCCAACCCGTCCTCCTCCAGAAGGAGATAACAGGCTTTGTGGCGGGTCGGTTAGCGTGGGTGCTGCTTCGCGAGGCAATTCATCTTGTGGACCAGGGAGTTGTGACGGTTGAACAGCTCGATAGAATTATTGAGAATAGTATGGGGCCTCGCTGGGCGTATGCTGGCCCGTTCAAGAGTTTCCATGCTGGCGGTGGCCCTGGAGGTCTAGAAGGACTGCTTAAAAATGTCGGTCCCACCGTACAAGCTTGCTGGGACGATGCCGGCAAGGTGAACATGGGCGACACATGGGAAGATACAGTCTTTAGACAGGTAAGGGAGTCATATAGGGCCCTAAACCTGGAAGAGAGAGATCGTGCCAACCGAATAGTGCTACAGACTGTGCAAGAGGTAAAGAGAGAAATTAAAGATGAAGATTAAGATATCTATTTACTTAACTATAAGTTAGTAATAATTTAAAGTAAAGTATTAATAGAAATAGCTTTTAGTTAATTAAAAAAAATCTTTTTATATAATATAAATTATACTTAAGGCATTTTTAATATATAGCTTTTTTTATTATATTAATAAGTTTAAATTTAACTTTATATAAAAAGTAATTTAAAAATATATTTATAAATATACTTACTATATTCAGTAAATATCTATAGTTTAGTTAAGATAATAAAGCTTTTAAATTATATCCTTTATAATACTAACTAGTATTTTAACTTATACAGTATCTCTTATAAGTTAAGGAATAGTATATAGCGTAGATTAGTATAAAGGATCCTTATCTAACAGGCTCTCAAATATAGATAGATCTATAGGCAATAATAGCTTTAGCTAAGAGTAGGTGCTCTGTCTTGAGGGAGCTTAAGTCTTGTAAGTATCTCTTTATATTAACGCTTTATGCTAGAATAGAGGAACTTAATTTTATTTCTAGAGATATTAGAAGCTGTGCTGCCTGCATTATATAGTATTTCTTAAACTTTAGCGTAAAGGTAAGGGACTTTATTATCCTTAGATAGTTAATAAAGGAGAGTGTAATTTAATACTAGTTAGGTTTGCCGCCTAAGGGATATTTAAATTAATATTATTACTTTAGATTATAAACAGAAGCTTAGTATTAAAATTCTATTATCCATCTATTAGATCTTATTGCCTTAACCTTTTACTTTAAGAAGGGTAAGTTTAATACCTATTTAAGTATTAAGCTCGCTAATATAACCAAGCTCCGCTAGAAGAGTAAAGAGACTGCCGGTCTCTAAGTCTCAGGTATCAGTAAGCAAGAGCTTAACTATCAAAAGACATTCTGCACTTACTGCCATCTACCATTGTAAAGTCCTCTTCCTCCGTGGGCACAGAAGTATGGTAGGTCCAGTACAGATCCATGCCTTGGCCAATGTGCCCTTCGATCAGCAGATCCAAAAGCATGCGAGATGCCCGGGACGAGAGAGATTCCGCGGCCTTCAGGGCCTTGAGCATGAGTAGGCTGGCTGAATTGATGGCCTGATTGACTCTGAAGACAACGTGAGTAGCTGGATATCCTCTTCTTAGGGGGCAATTGTCTTCGATGTCGTCGAACCTTGTGGGTATGTTAGAGATTTTTCTTGGTTCAATATAGCGTTATGATACTTACATGAGGGAGGCGCTGTGCAAATGATTGACAATGTCGCGAATGATTGTGAGAGGTTTCTCAGGAACCTGATACCAGACTTCTAATCCGTCTATGATTGCGTTCCGGAAACCTTTGGAGGGCATCATTTCCAAGTACTTCTGGGGTTGAAGAACCACCTAGGTGTCTTTAGACTTGTTATCGTTGCGTATTATCAGTCGAGTCCACTTACATCCTCGTATTGGCGAATTGACCACGTGTGGCCAAGCTGGGATTTCTGGGGTTCGTTGTTGTTGGGGACACGCGGTCGGTCGTCGCTGGTCTTCCATTCACGACTCTCCAGGGTGACTTCCTGGGTGGAAAGGTCGAGATACTTGCGATCGTGAAGGACAGCATCAATGTTATCAGACATGTCTTTGGCGTTGACCGAGATGGGTCTACCAAGACTCTCGGTGTCACTCTCCTTGTCAGCACAATGTTTCCACGAAGCCGGATACACATCCGGGGCGCCAGCTCGATATCGTGCTGTCGTCATGCTCCAAGCAAAGTTGCCCGCTGTCACGAGGTCGAGTAATTCCAGCCACTGCCGTGTCTTCTCAGTAGCAGCACCTTTGGCAAGGAACTCGTCCTTCAAGCTGCAGTACTTATCCTCGCGTGATATAATCTCCTTGCGGAGCATCTTCTTGCCCTCTTCCTTCTCGATTGAGTGCCACTTCATGAACAGGAAGATGGAGTTGGCTATCACGCCGGTGGCTCCGTTGGATTGGTAGTTGCTCCACTCCTTCTCCCAGGAGAAGTAGTCGTTGACAAGGACCCAGCGGTCATAGGCAGCTGAGGTGATGTCCGCTGTTTTCTTCTCTTCTTCAGGTGTGAGTTTGAAGTCCATAGAAAAGCAGAGGAGACTCATGGTCCAGCTGGGATAGACGTATCAGTAATGGGATTAGTGTAATATGGGTTTTCGTACGTACGGGCATCCAGCGTCGACAACACGGAACTTGAGATAGTCTTCCAGGACGGTAAACTTCATGTCTCTAATCTGGACGAAAACCTCCGACATCTCCTTCCAGAGACGCAGTGTTTCCTTTGCCTGTTCTTTGTCGACCTCCATGAGTTCCATGACCATCTTAGCCTGTAGTTGGCGTCGCTGGACGTGATCCTTTGACTTGGGACCACCCCTTGTGTCGCCTTCGAAGGTCAGGCCCTCCATGAGGTGTTTGTTGGCTTTTTGAAGCTTGATAATCGTTAGACAGTATTTCTTAGTGGAAAGCTCGGAGGTGGAAGCATTACATAAGACTCATCCTTCTTCTCAGAATATTCGATAACCACAAGGCCATGTTAGCATGCTAGGGTCAGGAGATGAAGGCAAGTAAATATTCCTACCATCGTCGTGTATGTAGGCGTATTCAACCATGTACGTTGTAAGGGCAAGTCTGTCGCTCAAAGCCTCACACGCACACAGGGCAGTGAAATTGCCTACCACGAGATTGATACAGCCTACAGCATAGCTATGGACATCTTTGTTGCGGTCCGCGCCTGCCCGTGCATCGTTGCTCGATTTGAGGAAGTCGACCTGACACTGCCAGGAACCAGCATCTGAAAGACGTGCATCTCGGTGGATGCGTGGGGCGAAACGGCAAAAGTACTCTTCCCCTTCGTAGGTATGTCGGGGCAAGGGGATAGAGCTGCGGATAAAGGATTGTTGAGCCATGGTTGGTCTGTTGGAAAGAAAGCTTTGATAGATGGTTGTGTGATGTGATGTGGTAAGAAAGATTCTCAGGTGATGAGAGCTTCTGTTATATATTCACAATGTCATATCTATTAGAAAGACCGTACTAAGGAGGCAAAGGCAATGTTCCAGTCTTGCGGAGATGAGTCCGATGCCGCCGATGAGTATTTATGCACTGAGCCTGTTGTATCAAGGCTCCTTATCGGAGTGGTCCACTTCGCACTGCGCCATGCTGCAGGGCTTTTATCCCAGGGAATATAACTCAGTAGCTGTATAATCATCTGTATCAGTGCCTTAGAAGATCTTCTGCCACCCTCTCTATCTCAGGTATTTAGTGTCTAGAATACGTTAGTTTTAGATATATTTATTAAGGTACTATAGTATTTAGCTATTATAACTATATTAAATATTATAATTTAATTATAGTATCTTCTTTAACCTTAGACTAGAACTTAAGATATTTAATTTTAGTAATTTAATACTTAAAGGATAATTCTTCAATTACTTACTATATAATAATATATCTATCTCTTGTAAGGGACAGTCTTGAGTCCCTTGCCTTATTTATTACTGAAGGTACTAAAACAATAGACCTTATAGACAAGTCCTAACTGTCTTAGAACTTACATTCTGTAAATCAATAGGGCCAAGACCGACCGATCTACAGGCTCTACTCAGGTAGGTGTTAAGGTTGGGAACCTTTTGTTAAAGCCCCAACAGGGTCCAGGACCTAATCGGCGATCCGCCCTTGATAGGACGACCGGGAACTAATCGGCGATCTGCCCTTAATAGCATGGCGTGGCTTATTGTCTAAGACAGCAGCTCGGGTCGTGAAGATACCGAGTAGATCTAGTCTAGGTAGGGAGGGCTTATGCTACTGCAATTGGTTAAATCGTCCAGTTAGCAGATAGTTGACTTAACTCAGCTGCACTATTATAGACAGTCTTACCGTCTAGAATCAGATTATATACTGTCAAAGCGGCTGCAGATGTATTAATGTATTGGCATTATAATGTTATTCTTTTATGCCCCTTACACAAGTAGGGAGGGTTTAAGTAAGTCTAGAATATTTTCAGACTTTGAACATTGCTTTATGAGGTATCAGTAGGGGGCGTTATAGAGACAGATGCTTCCATTGCTAAAGACTAGCGATGCTATTTCTTACGTAATTTCGTTCATTCTACTGTTAATTCTGGATAGCTAATGGTTGAAATCTACCTACTAATACTCTTTCTTGCTAATATTCTTTCTTGCTAGTCATTGATCATCACTCTAATTACCGTGTGTACTCGACCCTATTACGCTTGAACCTGTTGCTTGCTAAAGTGATAAGTCATTCCCATCAACTGCAAGGCTAATAAGTTGCGGCAAGACTTAAAATAAGTGTCACACCCATCATTAAGACACCTCCAGTAGCCAACTTATCGACCCCGTTCTTCTTAGAGGTCTCGGTAGCTTTGCCGCTATCCGCAGTTGTGGTCCCAGTAGAGCCTGATGAATCGCCGCTTGCAGCGGAACTTCCATCGCTATCAGAGCTCCCTTTGCTATCAGAACTGTCCTTGCCAACACCAGCAGCAGTGATGGTATAGACAGTTCCATCGCCTCCATTGGTGTACGAAAAGACCTTTCCGCTGGCCGGTGCCGTGACGGAGCCTGGCTCGTTGCTCAAGGTGGCGGTGCCAGTCTTGAGGGGATCGTTGGGCTTGTAGTATGTGCTAACGCCCTCTAAAGAGTATGAGAGCTTAGACGAACAATCGTATGTTTCCATGTATGACCCGCAAGATCTGTAGTCGACGTTTAGCTCGGACTCGAGGGTGGATATTTGTTTTAGGCCGATGAGGTTGGGATCCGTCTTGGGGCAGATCTCGACGATACTATTGCATGTTAGTGTTGTTGTCCCAATGGTTCATGCACTGCGGCATACCTTGACAGAGCTCCACTGATCTCACAACAGTTGCAGCCCTCAATCTGTTGCAAATTGTTTCCCGCATCGCCTGAATCGGCATTGTTGGAACACGTCGCCGTCTGTTGAATGGCATCCTGGATGTTGAGATAGACTTGTCCAACGTTACAAGAGCAAGCGCCTTGCGCATTCTTGGGGGCGGGAAAATAGGGAACCGGTTGCTTGGCAGTAGCGCAGTTCATGAAATACGAAACCATGTACTCCTGGTACTCACATTCCCAGACCCTGTTCCAGCAGAAAGCCGCGTAGCAGTTGAAGTTGTCGACGTAGTCCTGGCAGCCGCATGCGAGGAGTTCTACCTGGCTGTTGTCGTGGCGAGCTTGAGCGATGCAGCTGCTCGTCTTCTTGTTCGCAGAGCCCTGGCACTTTTCGAACCCTGATGCGTCGGCACAGCCTGAGCTTGTGAGTGTGACATCAGCTGCAGCGGCTAAAGCAGCCAAGCTGACAAGAAAAAAGCCATATGCTTTCATGGTACTGTAATTGTTTACTAAAACAAAGCTACAGTACAAAGGGTGCCAAGATGTTGCTTGTTTGATCGAGCTTCTAGTGTCCGTTATGTACTTTTGCAGGTGTCTTTCAGCTCTATGCAGGAGACCGTTGGCACATCCCGAGATATCCGTATCCGGCCTTACGAGAGAGGGCATTTGCTAAAATGGATAGAGAATAAAGCTTTCATTTAGCCTAGACTTGACCAGATTCGGAATGCGAGCCTGTCATGTCGCCCTGTTTATATTAGAGGCCCGCAGCGGGCGTGCCGAGATGCCGGGCTGAGATATTTATCTCAGCTCTCATATCCCTCTTGTCAGGAAACATGCTGGTTGCTGCACTGTTTGGGTTCCTGATTGAATGGATCTTTTGGCATTCGCATTGTGTTAATGAGTGGCTAGGTAATATAGAGCCATGAGAGCCAGGTAGTTATTTGCTAAATGGGATTACTGCGTTAAGGATTTTTATATACAGTTCTTCCAAGTAGAGGGGCGGTGAGCATTCCGTGTCTTCAGCCTTATTGACATTTAATTCCGCTGATAAGCGGAAAGAGTCTGCTTATCTTATCTGTTTCTAAAAATAGCTTGTCCTTCTTCTCATACCAGACTGGCATTTTTCTATTTACTGTTACCGCTGGTTCTGTATTTAATTAAATAAGCTAAGTCTTAAGAGCTTTTAATATAATAAAAGTAAATTTACTTTACTATATAAGGGCTTATATACTTAATATTTAGAAGAAAAAAAAGAAAGATTTACTATTAAAGAGAATAAATATAATTATATAAGCTGTATTTAGAAATTCACACTCTTTAGGGTAAGTTGACCTTACACATTGCAGGTGGATTGAAGTTGCTTATCTGAAATGTGCGATAAGGAAGTGGGCTAGCTGGTGCGGATCCCCGATAACATGTCAGGCATCCAATCACTGTCTTTATGCTACGGCTAACTTTGCCCGATCAAGCATGTACAGGAAGCGTTATCCTGGTGGGACCTCTTCTCCGGAATACGGAATGCGGGGTAGCGCGTCTGGGCGCTCCAAGACAGAACTTCTGCCGGGATGTAAATATCATCATCACTCTGTAAATGCAGCGGGCTCCGGCTGTGACCATGTCCGACGAGTCACAAAGACGCCGTGCTAAGAAGGTGAAAACACGGAGTTAGTACATCTCAGAGATGTGAAAGACTTAACTAACAGGCGTGTCTAGCTGGCTGTTCTAATTGCAAGAGACGCGTAAGTCACGGCCTTGTCGAAACGAGAAGTCCGTCATAATACTAACTTTTGAGAACAGAAAGTGAAGTGCGATGAACAGCTGCCGGGATGTAAGAGGTGCGCGAAAATCGGTGTCGAATGTCCCGGCTATCATAAGCCTGTGAAATGGTCAGTCAAGTATGAGAGACACATGGTCAATTCATCACCGACTGCGGGAAACTCCTTTGATTGGGTTGAATCAGGTGCCAAAAATCTATTAAACTCGATGCAGCTGAAATCAGGCCCTGGAAGCGGCGAGACTCAGAACGACAACGACTCTGAAGTACAAGCACCTCGTCCTTTCACGCAAGTTTCTAGTTCGAGTTTATCTGATGCCAGAGAACACTTGGAGGACATGTTCGAAATGCAACCACCCTCGACGTCGAATTCAGATCAACCCTCGACATTGTGCGACGATGTCCAAGTGGATGAGGAATGTCCTCTTGCGGTCGATGCCTTATATGATGACTCTTTTTGCCTGACGTCCTACACACCAACTCCACAGATATCACTCATCCTGGATCACTACTTTACAACAGTTTGCCATTTCAACTCATCCTTTGACTCGGTCAATAACCCGTTCCGATCAGAAGTTGCCAGAATGATGGCCGACTCACCCCTACTCCTTGGTTGCGTGTTGAGCATGTCAGCAGCTCATTTGTACCAGGGCGACAAAAGCAGCAGCTGTATCCCACTGGAGTTCCAGACTGAAGCAATGTCACAACTTTCACACACATTGTCTGAGCTTCCTATGAGAAAGGAATGCGAAATGGATGACAACTGGCCTACGGCCTTGGTATATCGGGAGAAGATCCTCAATGTTTCGGATGACTTGCTCTTGAGCATTATATTCTTGGGAATGACTGCGGTAAGTATGTCTGCCCGTTTCATCTGATCACAACTGACATCTCAACTTCTTAGGCTTGGCATGATGTCTCTGCAACTGGTCTGCCACACCTCCATGGGTCACGACAACTATTCAAGTCATGGATCACAATAAACAAACTGACAGACATTGAAAAAAGAAGACAAATGACAAGAACACAAACATTCGTGGTTTCATCTATGGTATATTGGGAAGCTATGAGCTCAGCGCTCTTCGACCAGCAATACGAAGGCTTATCACATCTCACCATGTTTTGTGATCCCCATCCCCCGGCACTCATCCAGCCTTGTCCATGGACTGGCGTTGCAACGCCCATTTTTGTGTTTCTTGCAAAGACACTGACACTGGTGCGGAATAACCAGGCCTTGAAGAGCTTGCGGGTTTTTGAGTCTGGAGAGAGCCATCGGAAGGCCCTGTACGCTGAGTTACTTGTCAAGGCAACTAGTCTTGAACGTGAGATTGTGGGTTATCGGCTGCCCTTTGTTGGTCTCATTGACAACATTGGCGATCCATGCACAACGCCTGATCACTTGCTAGCTATTTCTCGTTGTTATCGTCTGGCTGCCCTACTAGAGCTCTATTATGCATTCCCGGAGACAACGGGGAGAGAGGAGAGGCCAGACGGTGCTATTGATCTGGGGCATGGCGATGACAAGACACACCTAGTCATGGGACTGGCATTCAGTATATTGGAAACCTTGCAACAAATTCCGGATGACTCAGGGACAATATCGATACAGCTCCTGTCACTACTGATCGCTGGTAGTGTACTGGGGCCTGTCTGTCCAAGGGGAGAAGGTCAAGGATCGAAGAGATTGAAAACACTTCGTCTGCGGACATTTGTTCGACAGCGGATTCACAAGATGTATGCGGCTGTTCGTTTGGGGCCAATTGGAAACGCCATGCTCATACTAGAGGAGGTTTGGGCGCGTATGGACATCTTACCGGCAGTTCAGAACGTGAGCTCAGCGATGCCGAGCTGTCACTGGATAGATATCATGTCGGAGAAGAGACTGGAAACAATGTTTGGATGACCCGGCTAAACTTGGAGATTACCACTGGTAACAGAAGAAGGGTTCACTATTTTATGAAAAGTGGTTATGTTGGCCTATGATTATTTACAGATGCACTCGGTTAATTGATCCTTTAGTATTGCATCTTCTGTCCAGTAAATGCCATGTTTTCTGTATTGCATGCAGAGTCTGGGGTCTACGCCATCAGAAGCGTTATTTCCGTCGCTTACATGTTTCAGTCTAGTACTAAAATGGATGCAAAGTGCGAGGTTGCTCAGGCTCGGAACGTCGGAATGACCACTTTGGCCATCTTATCAGCAACCTCGTACATTTTGTCCCAATCAGGAAATGAGCCCATGAGACCTCCAGTGCATTTAAGATGGCCATGTTTCTATCAATGACCCTGAGCATATCCTCACAAATTCCTCTTGTCAACAGCATCGCATCTAGTCATTATGCCTACTTCAAAAGAAGGTTATCTCTGGACCCGCAACGGCCTCACAACTGGCCTTGAAACCGACTCTGTTATCAAGGGTACACACGAATCGGCACTCCTTGACAAGTATGATGTTGTTGTAATCGGAACAGGCTTTGCTGGACTTATCGCTGCTCGAAACATAGGCTTTACCACCGGTAAGGTTCTTCTTGTCGAAGGCCGCGATCGCATCGGCGGAAGAACATGGACAGCCAAAGCTTTGGGCGAGGAGTTTGAGATGGGAGGAACGTGGGTTCATTGGTAAGTCCTTTATGTGGCGGCTGATATATAGCTCTGATGCAGTGATTCTAGGGGTCAACCACATGTTTATTCAGAGATTCACCGCTACAATCTTCAAGGCAACCTCAAGACCTCAGCCGGAACAGCCGACGCCAAGTACACAGCGTATTCTGCAGGCTTTGCTGGCCCAAGCAAGCTTGATACCAAAGAGACAAACCAAGTAGTCCAGAAAGTAGCTGATGCTTTCTTCGCCATTGACGGCTTGACCAGTTACGATTTAATGCCATATCCCCACGATCCATTGCGCGAACCTGCGCTATGGAAGAAATATGAGAATCTCTCCGCCAAAGATCGCCTAGATCAGTTGGACATTCCTCAGGTCGAGAAGGACATATTTGATGCCATGATTAGCTCTTTTGGCTCTGTGCCAGGATCTCAATGTGGCTTTGTTGAAGTGCTGCGATGGTATGCACTTGGTGGCCATTCAATGGCTGGCGTTTTCGAGCGTGCTGGGCTCTGTAAGCTTGGAAATGGCGGTATGACATCGTTGGCACTGGCGATACTGTCTGAGTATAGGGGACATTTACTGTTCAATACTGTGGTTGAGAAAATCGACCAGAAAAGCAACGGGGTTACGTTGACTACAAAGAACGGTCGACGTATCGAAGCCAAATACGTGATCTCGACTATCCCGTTGTGAGTACCGTCCAATTTCATTGTAGCCACACCTGGAAGCTGACAATGATTCAGGAACTGCTTGTCGGATATCTCATTCAATCCTCCTCTCTCGCCACTCCGCCAAGAAGTTGTCAAGGCAGGCCATATCAACCAAGGTGCCAAGATTCACTTCAAGTTGAAGCAAACCGAGCCTGGCTGGTTCGCTATGGCAAGCGGCTACGGAAGGTCCCCGTGGTGCTTTGCATTCTCTGACCACAATGGCAACACTAACAAGAACAATGGTACATATTGCATTGGCTTTGGCTATGGCGGGCATCTTGCAGACCCACGAGCTAGCGAAGACATCATCGCAAGCTTCAAGGAACACATCAAACCTGATGCCGATGTTGAAGCATACCTCACACACGACTGGATGAATGATGATCTTGCAAAAGGGACCTGGAGCTGCTGGGGACCTGGCCTGGCTATGAGTTGTTGGCTCAAGGAGCTTCAGACGCCTCATGGAAGAGTCTTTTTCGCCAGTGCTGACTGGGCTGATGGATGGAGGGGTTTTGTTGATGGAGCTATTGAAAGTGGTGTTACAGCAAGTGTTAGTATTATAAGGCTATTATGCCGGGAAAGTTATTTATCTAAACTTTAAGAATATTATTTATTCTTAAAATTATAAAATAGCTAAATTATTAAGCTTTTATAAACTGAAATTAATAATAATATTTAGTATTTATATTAATAAAATAAATTAAAATATTAAAAACGATTTTTATCTATCTTTTTTCCAGCCTTTTTATTTTTCTCTTTTTCTTGAATATTTTCAATATCCTCTTGTTTCCTTATTACTTTTTGCCATACCTGATACTTTTTCTTTAAGTCTTTTTCATACTCCTTTCTCTTTCGTTCAGAGTCCTTCCATGCCTTTTTGCCCCCTTCTGCTATAATCCTTTTTTTCTTCTCCTTTCTGTCATTCTTTACAGCTTCCTTCTCCAACCACTGCGGTAGATAACCTTCATCTGGATTTAAATCTGGTGGGTAACCAGGAGGTGGACAGTACTGATAACCTGACTGTTGCTGACCGTTGCAGTCCCAGTATGCATAGGCCATCGATCTGCACTCGTTGTTGTATTTACAGATATACCCGCCGCCGCCATTGTAGTGATTCGGGGCAGCCATACTAATTTGCCCAAAATGCTTTCTATTCACGTTCGCGTCCCGGCCAATGTGCCCGTACATAGTGCCAGTAGGTACTCGAACAATGTCTGTACCATTTATTAGCATTTTTCTTATAGAGTATATGCAAGTCTGTGACCTACATGCAGTGTGGGCAACTTTATGCCAAATGCAGACCCTATCACCTGGCAGGCCATGGCAACAATGTGAATTCCCTGCGGTGATGAGTTTGGTAACCCCGAAACCAAAGCTGCCAAATGGGGCCGTGGCAGTTGAAGTGAATGCGTAGCTCCAGGTTCCCCCGTTATCTCTACCAACATTACAGGTTTGGTTGTTGCCACAGTGTACAACCTCCTGTAATTAGTTAGCATGAAGAACAAGAGGAGAGAATAAAGCTTTAAGAGGAAAGCCTACTGAAACCTGCTTGAAAAAGTACCTCTGGTGAGGCCATCCTAAATACAAATGTAAGTTAGGTTGAGTCCAGTTAATTCAGTTAGTATACTAACCACCACCATGAAGGCTTGCCTTTAGTTTTTGCCAAGGCCATGGATGTACATAACGACGATGAATTTTGTGCTTTAGGAGACTCTTGTCATGATAGCCTTCTTTTACCTCCTTTGTGTAATTGTGCATTTCGGACTCCTTCCTTACTAGAGGTAAATGGTTGAAGCAACCAGATTCTATCGTTTCGTCAAAGACATCTGTATAATCCCAATATAACTCTGTGCAGTAAACAGAAATGCGGTTGCTGGCAGAGTCAACATCTGTTATGCATGAAGGGCCTCCTGAAAACATAGGATCAGGCTGAACCGCGTAGGTAGCGTTCCCGACTGTAAAGTTCCCTCGTGTAATGGGTACGAGTGAAGAACCCCCCTTGATGTAGTTCCCAATTAATGGTAGTCTTGCGCCATCATCATTAACCATAACCTTGGAAAAGTCGATAGGCACTGTGGCATCAATAGTTCTACCACATCTTCCAGTAATAATAACCCCGTTCTTGGTATATACAATCAGAGAAGATGTGCTGTTTCCTGCATCTAGAGTGAACAGAATCATGACTTTCCCTGCAGAAGCAACAGATAGAAGTAGGGAAAATGCGGAAAGGAACTGCATCTTTAACTTTAAGGAAGAAGGGAATCTGCTCCTGTAAATAAGGTTAGTTTGCGAACAAGGCTTCACTGTCCAGATGCTTGATAGTACTTACCGATTGGAACAGGCCCTGTTGATGCTTCTTGAAGTGAATAAATAGTTTGGATAATGGTTAGAAAAGGGTTATAAACGTACTGAAAAACTTCAGACTCACTAAGGGAAGGACCAGTCATTTTATACAAGTCCCTTATCAGCATTCGTAGGAGAAGTTTTAAGGGCGCTTTGTATTTACCCCTCAATTCATTTCCGGGCCGCAACCTTCACGTCGTTGTCATTCATCACCTGTGGTCGCAGCCTAAAGCCTAACCTTATAGGCGGCAGTCATCCTATACTTCTCATCGTTGTCAGCAAGCCACGCTAAAAGAAAAGCCGATATCAGTCACAATCTGTGGGATTCCAGTTCTTGTTATCAATTCTCGGAAAGCCTGGTCTGGTCGAACTCCCATGTGGCTTTCAATCGGGGTGCCTCTCTGTTGCATGTTCACGTACTTTTGGTGTCGGTCAATCTTTGCCTTATGCTTGGTTGTCAAGAAAACCAAGTGCTCTGGATGACGCTGCAACAAGCACTTCAACTTCTCGTTGTCGTTATTGACGAGCATGAGTCTCTCTGCCTCTGCCCGGTCATCCATACTGTAGAACGCGTTTCCGACGACAAAGAGATTAGCAAACATGGGCTCAACTGTGGACTGTTGTTGATCAAGAATTACATACTTTTTCTCCTCAATCTTAGGAGTTGAGCTCTCCATATGATTAAATATGAATGGTACCAACTTGCATCGCATGCAATGAACTGTTTTTATGTTGAGCATTTTTTCTGTTGAGTCGCGTTGACGTGCGATAAATGTTTCATCAAGGTCGAACTCCCTCTTGATTCTATTGTAACCCACAGAAAACGACAGGAGGTTGTTGTTGTTTATTGTTGGTGTTTGGGTTCAAGCCACAGCTCAACCTGACGTTGTCCCGAATCATCCCGAGCGGCTGAGTGGTTTCTCCACAAATTGACTTTTGCAAAGCCAAAAGGTCAACGCTCCCGTTTTCTGTTTGTGGCGGATACTCTTGGTGAGAAAAGCCGAACACGGACATCAGACAAGCAAAGCTTGACTCCTC
Organism: Fusarium nygamai; assembly: GCA_001262555.1. Classification (NCBI taxonomy): domain Eukaryota; kingdom Fungi; phylum Ascomycota; class Sordariomycetes; order Hypocreales; family Nectriaceae; genus Fusarium; species Fusarium nygamai. The sequence continues at coordinate 3,065,342 of LBNR01000006.1, forward strand.
CAGTGCCTCGATGTACTCGGCATCATTGTTGGCGCCGAGCAGTTGGCCTGATTGGGATGCACAATACATACTATAGCCGCCGAACTTCCAAACATGGCGTGTCTTGGAAGCCCTCGTGTTCAATGTTCATCATTCTCAAGCTTCCGCCCGCTTTCTCGGTAGCGACATATGCCCGAACAGGTGCCGAAGTGAGCTTGTATGTTGAGAGATATGTTGAATCACCACTTGTTTCATGATGTAGGAGGCGGGGCATGCACAAAGTGAATGGTATGTCGTACACCCAACAGAGGCTGATCAAAGCTTGCATAGAGGCGGAGAAAAAGCCGATGACAATGGGATGCTGTTTTTGGCGTGAATTGACCTTTTTGGCTTTGGAAAAATGGAACACTTGCCGTATATGCTCCGTGAGAGTCTCGCAAACACGAGGTTTTGTATTGAAGCTTTCGGCCGAATACCGCTCGGCAGTATTTGCCCCGAAAGCTTGTCGATGAAATTAAACGGCACCTCGGTAAAGACAGCACGCAGTGGAAACTCGGCATCATGATACTCCCCCATTCCGGCGTTTCGTTGTTCCTCGCTCGTGGTGACAAGAACGTCTCACAAACGCTTGTAATAATGTTCAAACCACACTCCATTGTGCTGAGTACGCTGAAGGATGCAAGGGTATGTGCAGGCGCAATGAAGGTTGTCCAGTCAGGACCCATGAAGTCGATGATCGATTCCAAGACGCTGTTGTAACGTGTTGTGTTCTCGATATGGACCTCCTCACGGTTGAATGCATGCGTCCAAAGCTTGTCTTCAGTAGGACTGTCGTGATATTCGACGATGAGTGTCTCGAACTCTTCACAGAGATTAGAGTCTCTCAGATAGTCGATCACAAGACGGCGAAGGATCAATGCGAGGAGTGCAGTCTCATGGCAGCGCTCACTACCGACTCTTGCATCCAGGAGATCCAACCGTCCTTGACAACACCATCGATGATCCATTCACCTGCGACAAGGTTGATAGCGTATTCAAGGCCGCGTCTTTTCAAAGCTTCCTAGGCGTCAATATCGCGGAAACGGGGATACTTGGTCACTTTGCGTGAGCGGCTCATTGAGGGCGACGGACTGGACTTGGGCAGGGAGCTGGATGGTATTCTTTCGTCTAGGTGACGCGTTTAAAATTGGCTGTTATGAACCCGATTTCTGAACGACCTTGTAATGCCTGAGCTATCCCAAGTCGCGTTAGAGATATGGCCGGTAACTGGCAAAGAACATTCTACATGGACTTGAATAGATTCATTGAAGACGGGTCTTTCGTGAATCGCATCCATCCATATGCGTTTGAGAGTGATGTGCTGTTGAAAAGGAACAGCTTGGCGCTTGCTGTGAATTGTATGATACTGATTCGAGGCTGGTTTTTTGAACGAGCGTCTACGTTTCATCTCACAATATATCGAGCCTCAGTCACTTGCAACTGGTCTTTATTCTCCATCATAAAGGGAGAGCCTACAGCCACTACCATCCAGCCAACCGAGGTTCCTGTCTATGCTACCTACTGCGACTCTCCCGAGGAATACTACGCGGCTTGCTCGGAGGCTGGGATCACTGCGTTCACGACTACTCTTCCTACGACGACTACTTCGACTTCGACCACTATCAGTGATTGTCCAGCGAAGCGACTTGTGAGGAGAGCTGGTGAGCATATGGGGTATGAGTTTGAGGATAACTGGGATGCCCACATCATGCCGGGATATAAGCTGTTTTAGACCGTGTCTTTTATAATTTGGATGCCAATGCAAGGTACGTATTTCTTGTTTGTATATTTCCAATGATGACTGCGAAGAAGCCGAGCAATTCATGATAGTTGAGCACAGCTTCTACACTTGGCTGGACCGCTGGCTTTTATGACTGATAAGGCTGAGCCTGTTTGGCGGTGGCGAAGCGAATTAGCTCAGGCGCATTTTCCAGGATGCCGGGGGATGATGACAGTGAAGCTCCAGTGTCACTCGCTGGCGAAGGCCATTAGCGCCTCCACTAAGATTCAGCTCAGTGACACGAAAACCAGATCTGGTAACATTATTCATGCGTCACTCTTTGCTGGTGACATCGGCCTTTGACCCAAATTGAGGGCCTGGATTATTTATTCTGAGTCATTCCCCTTATTCTATCGCCAGCGACGCTTGGTCAATTATTCTTCACTCCTTCTGATGATGCTTGCACGATCAACACATCAAGCTGCAAGGCGAATCATAATTGCCAATCGCGCGAGACCTCAATTCGCAATTCTCATCTCACCAAAGACTGACTGTTCATTGGCACGTCGACATTTCATCACCATGAACCGCGAACAATTGACCACCCTGGACGAAAGGGTCTTTGCAGAAAAAGTGCCGACGATGCTCTGGGCAGATCGAGAGACGCTTTTCCAGGATGGAAGTGAGGATATCGACATTATCAGGTCCCGCGCATCAGAGCCTGCGACCGTTGAAGCCGTCTCGACTGTTCTCACTTCTGCTATCGAGGATGAAGATTACGATACCTTGAGGGTGCATCAGAAAGCGTTGTACTCTGTCCTTTTCAAGCTGTCCCTCGAAATGCTGCAGCCTTATCGACCAGCTTTGGCTGCACTCGCCGCATTCGACATCTCAGGCTTCTCTCATCGCTCATCGCATTACGCCCAGACGTCTATTCTCATTCAAAACGCCGGTCTTCTTGAGCGCTTCGCCGCAGATTCCAAGGCGGTCTGGGTCAGCAAGGACAAATTCGACATGGTCAGCGATCGCACGCTTACAGAGCGTGTTCACACTGCTGAAGAGATGAGGCCGTACATGCCTGAGCTGTTTGACTGGCTTGCTGACGCGAATAACCCGCCTTTCACGCCGTGTCGAGACCAGCTTGCTCGGTTTCCTGAGACTGCTGCTGTTGTTGCAGCGGAATTTCTGGCCAAGGCAAATGAAGAGAAGGATACGGAATATCAGCACTTCCTGATTGACTTTGTATATGACTGTGTGCCTGTTGGGAAGAGCTGGATGCCGATGCGAGAACATGTTCAAGCGCTGGTGAAGGAGTTGGAGGGGAGTTCGGATGAAGATGATAAGGAGCTGGTAGGCGAAGCCAACGAATGGTTGACGAAGTTGGAGCAATGGGAAGCTTTGAGGAAAGAACAGGACTAGTTCTCATGGTGGGTTTCACTAAAAATTACATATTTTATTGGCGTATCCAATATCCACTCAAAATCCCCGTGGAGGAAAGCTTTTTGACTCGGTGAGGTTACCCATGCCTCCGTGAAAGATGTTCAAGGCACCAACGCTCCAGCGCTGAGAACACAATGCAAAGAATGCCTCCGCCAATTTATACTGATATCTTTATACAATATGTGTCTGCGATCGAGCATCCGAAATATCATTTTAAACTTCCATCTCGGATAAAGACTACCCTGGATCCGAAGAGAATTTCGGAAATGTCAAACTGCATGATCAACCAACATCCGAAACTGCAGACCCGCACTTGCATACGAGGCTTTGATGACCATTCCCCAGATTATTCTCCTTCCGACAACCTTGCTCCTTTCCCCCGGACGTAGATCGGGACTGACAACCTCACTTGATGACTGCTCCACCGTTGAAAACGGATAAGCTTATCAGCAAGTGGCTAACGATGATCCTCGATGCTATTCGCTGTTCACAACTGATCCCCATCATTACCCCGCAAGCTAGAGTCGAGTTGGGCTAAGGTCATCACGGAAATCTGCCGTCAACTCGAGATGGTAATTCCGGTACAAGCCTCGACCTATCAAGGCCAACAAAGTGTTACATAATGTGGCATCTGTACATATGGCCTGACCATTCACTTGAGGGCCATTCGTAACTGTTCCGATCTCATGTGTCAAGGCACTTAAGCACCCGTCTTCCGATTCGGATCTTACCAACTTGTCGGTTCACCCTCGCATCATTTGACCATCTTCACATCGTCAAAGAGTATAAGATCTGGCGAGTGTATCTTGGCATATTGACGATATCACTACCTCGCTATCAGAAACTCCGCCCCGTCCGAGCAAATACGAAATCTGCACGAAGATGACCGTTGGTGCAAAGACAGACCATGTCGATGTTCTCATCGTTGGAGCCGGACCTGCCGGTCTCATGATGGCAACATGGCTCGCCAAATGCGGCATCAAAACACGTATCGTCGACAAGAGAGGAACAAAGGTACGCTCACTCGTCTCTTGACTCTTCTTGTCTGCTCAGCTGACACATTTGTAGATCTTTAATGGCCAAGCAGACGGTCTTCAATGCCGAACGCTCGAGATCTTCGATTCATTCGGCTTTGCGCACCGAGCCTGGATTGAGTCTAACCACATGCTCGAAATCTCCCTTTGGAATCCTGATGAGAAGGGTGTGCTTCGCCGAAGTTCAAGGATTGCCGATACGATTCCTGGCATCAGTCGCTTTCAACAGGTTGTTCTTCACCAAGGTCGCATTGAAAGATTCTTCCTCGACGCTATCAACGACTTTAGCGAGGGGAAAATCTCAGTCGAGCGGGGTGTCATGCCAACAAGCCTGGAGATTGATCCCAAGGTTGTTGAAGACCCAGATGCATACCCCATCACTGTCAACCTTCGACATCTCAGTGAGGAGGAAGCTCAGCCAAAGCAGACATCAACATCTGCCAATGGGACTACTGTTCAGGACGGTCTGTTCCGCAGCAACCTTTCGCCAGATGATACAGCCGATATGCTTAAAGCTGCTGAACTGAACGATAAGGCCGACACTGTCGAGGTAGTAAAGGCGAAGTACATGCTTGGTGCCGACGGCGCTCACTCATGGGTCCGAAAGGAGCTCGGCTTCAAGCTTGAGGGTGAATCAACAGACTACATCTGGGGTGTTCTTGATATTGTGCCGATCACTGATTTCCCTGATATCCGACAACGCTGTGCGATTCACTCAGCTAGTTCGGGTAGTGTCATGGTGATTCCGAGAGAGAACAAGTTGGTTAGACTGTATATCCAGCTTACAACAACGGCGAAGATTGGAGAGCAGGATTCAAGAGCTGATCGATCATGGATCACACCCGATGTCATTCTCGAGTCGGCTCAGAAGATCCTTGCTCCGTATAAGTTGACTTATCGCAAGTTGGATTGGTGGACGGCTTATCAGATTGGACAACGCTTTGGATCTAACTTCTCGGCTTACGATCGGGTCTTCCTCGCCGGTGATGCCGTTCACACTCACAGGTTTGTTCCCCCATCTCCAGGATGACGCAAATATCTGACAATTCCCAATAGCCCCAAAGCTGGTCAGGGTATGAATGTCAGCATGCAAGATTGTAAGTCTCCTCCTCGTGACATCGTTCTCAGCCTAGCTAACATTGTCAGCTTTCAACCTCGGCTGGAAGGTTGCCAACGTTGTCAAGGGCCTTGCTAGCCGATCGATACTCAAGACTTACGAGACTGAGAGAAAGGGAATCGCTAAAGCTCTTATCGACTTCGATCACAAGTTTTCCCGTCTCTTTTCGGGCCGTCCAGCCAAGGATATAATGGATGAAGAGGGCATCAGCATGGATGAGTTCCGCGAAGCTTTTGAGAAGGGCAATCTGTTCGCCAGTGGAATTGGTAAGTTCATTCAATAGACTTCACGCTCATAGCTAACGGACTCCAGCTGTGGACTATGGTCAAAGCAACATTGTCGCCAAACCTACTTCTGATGACTCTGGCCTGAAGGACATCGCTGCGAAGAGGCAGGGTTTGGCCCCAGAGATCAAGCTCGGCATGCGCATGCCCAGCGTCAAGGTTCTGAACCAATCCGACGCTAGACCCTGGCATCTGCAAGAACTTCTCCGAAGCAATGGATCATGGAGACTTCTGGTCTTCCCCGGAGATATCGATCTCGACAGCCAGAACAAACGAATGAAGTCACTGTGCGACAAGCTATCAGCTGAGTCCTCGTTTCTCAAGCGCTTCACACCGGCTTCAGCTCGATACGATTCTGTGATCGAGGTAATCACGGTGCACGCCTCGAAACGTCAGGATCACGAGATCTTCGACTTCCCAGAGGTCCTCCGCCCGTATCATGAGGTTGACGGCTGGGATTACAATAAGGTCTTTGTGGATGATGAGTCTTATCATGAAGGACATGGAAAGCTGTACGAGACGTTTGGTATCAAGCCTGATCAGGGCTGTGTGGTTATCTTGCGGCCTGATCAGTATGTGTCGTATGTGGGAGAGCTTGATGATTATGATTCGCTTGATGGCTTCTTTTCTAAGTTTATGATAAGGCAGGATGCTCTATGAAGTCTATTTTATTGATGAGAATGGTACTACCAGTGAGTAACCACTGCAGCGTCCCGGTAAAAAGTGCCTGTCCTCAAACATCTCAGGTATAACAGTCTCGGCATCCCAAAAGCCAATGTGGCCAAGCCATGAACCCACCTAGTCAGCTCACAAGGATGGAAACCCCATCAAAACCAATTCCACGACTGAATGACTTGCTGCCGCAGTCCATGAGTCCCACAAGGTCACTGAGTGAACATACACCCCAACTTGCCTCAAGATCCCCTTTCTCTAACCCCAAGACCATCTACGGATGTTCAATCCAAGGCGCCAAAATCAATGAGTCTCCCAAACTTATCCATCCAATGGTTTTGGCCGACTGGGTCATTGATGACTCGAAACATCAGGACTGTGAATCTGTCGTTATCGATACCCTTCACGGTTTCCAGCACCTCGAAGTTGGGCCGCATCTTATTGAAGAAAACGGTCGGCTTTCTGTGGATTGGCTCAAAGTCAGGGCACTGGGTCGATCCAAGACTGAGGCACTCCTCGAATGTGTTGACCTCAGCACAAAGGACTTCCAAGATCACAGTTCCTGTGGCAGGGTCGCTTCCCTCTTTCCAATGATAGCAACCATCCCCGGCGGAGCATTGTCCAGCATTCTCATGCTGTAGGTAAGAGAAAACGTAGCGGGGAAAAGCCCACTCAGTACCTTGTCTGGCCCAGAGAAGGAACCCCTTTAACCAGGCCCACTCTGGAGGTTTATTGTAAAGCCATGCGTCTTCTTCAAATCTGGGATCGGGAGTCGAGAGGTAGGATCGCATATCTCCTCTTCCGTAGATCAGAGATAATTTTGAAGGTGCCGGGGTGCTTACGGCGTTGCTGTTGGTATGTGTGTCATCACAGAGTCCCTTGGAGGCATCCTAGGCCTCATTTCGGTTGGATATCTGGAGTGAGAGATATGATACCATACGTCGCAGTTCGGCCACTTCTTCCTCGAGTGACTTAACACGAGATCGAGTGTCATCTGCGATGGTCATGTTGAGGGCTTGCTGTGTTTACTTGTGAGTTGTTGGTATCGCGATGCTGGTGTCGGTCAAGACTTTGTTAATGGTAAAGATCGAGATTCTGTTGCGGTCTGGGTTTGAAGAGTTGTCTAAAGTTGGGATATGACTTACTGACCAGGTGCTGCCGGAGTATACTGTCGCACGGCCGAGGAGCCCAGTGACAGTGGCAGACTTTGCTTCGCAGTGGCACACTTCATTCGTTGTCGGAGCCTGGCAAATTAGCGAAGAGAATATTTGTTCTGGCGCTATGCTCGATCCTATTAGATATGTCCTGTTCAGTGAAAAGTACCAATGCCATTGAATGATAGAGACCAAGGCACAAAAGTGACGAGAGTGGCGTGAATTTCAGTCAAGACTAAGGCATCGACCCTTCCACAGTGGCTGGTTGTTTAATAGTGAAAGACATTAGAGGGATCAATACACAGAAACTCAGTACCGGCGGAGGTTTGTTGAGCGATAGTGGTGGAGGTATAGATGAACATGGGACATATCGATGTCCACAATGTCGTGAGATGCTCCTCAGTCTTATTGGCAATAGTAATTAAGAAGATTTATTATTATGGTACGATGATTAGTTCCTGTGAATTATTGTTCCCATCACTGTTTGCGGCATCACTGTGTGCAGCATCACTGTTTGCAGGCTGTAGCTCATAACAGCGGTGATCTGCTCCTTTGCTCTGTAGATAGAATGGACCTTCTGATCTACTCGGGTCGGAAGCTGAAGGCTGTGTACCCTTGTGTTGCCCAAGCTCTCTCAAGATCCCATAAAAGAATGGCGTGTTAGCCACAATGCAACCGCAGAGAATCTCTATAGTTGCCCACTAATTGAAGTCAGACTCCTTATTGCTATGAGTGAGCTCCGGCCTGAAACACTTACTGTGGACCGAGCCTTTTGAGACATGGCATCGCCGAGGATAAGCGGTACTCGCACAATTGTAATCGTAATGACTAAAATGCCAATACTGAACAAGATTCCGAGTTGGATCTTACTGGCGATTGTCAGCGTAATGTCCATCAAGAACCGCGAGGTTGATTTACGTTCTCGTGTTCAATCTCGCCATTGAGAGGGTCGGGAAAGGCAGTATGAGTAGTGCAATATCTGTGCTGATATTGCCTGCGGCCAGAGCGAAGAAGTAAACCATGCCTTTTTGACACACAGGTTCTGTAGTGCGTCAGTCTCATTGGTAGAATCAGGGTTACTATCGCAAAGCGACAAGAAAATAGAGACGTACGATCTTCCTTAGAAGCGAGCTTCCACATCCTGGAACGGTTAACAATGAACGGCCAGAGAGACACGGGACACATACAAAGACATCGGGCGACATTCTGCTAATATCGCTACGAGAATAACAATAAGAGAAACAATTAGGAGACACCATAGCAGCCTGACTGCCATCTTGCCCCAACTTGTCACCTGAACGAAGCGAGAGTAAAAGGAAAGCAAGGCAGCTTTCAAGATCCAAAGACTATAGGTCTTAGTATATTAAACAGACGTCCAGACAAGGAGTCTTACATGAGAGTGTAGCTCAACCGAGTGCCGATTAGTAGTGAAATCCCAACAGTCCGATCATGTTCAAGCTTCTCGACAGTTGTGTTCTGAGCTGCCGCCTCCTCCTTGGTTACAGGCAGGCGTGAGCTAGAGGGGTTCAAGGTAAATGATAGGGCGATGCAGACGGTGCGCGAGGTGAGAGGCAGCAGAGCAAGGGCCATGTAAATGTCGTCGGCATGCCAGATTCGATGGGAACCCCCATTGCCCCTGTACCGATGGTAGATACGATAGGCGCATCGTGACAGGATAAGAGCGGAGCATATGCATGCAACTGCAATGTCCTTCTCGGTTGTCGAGGATAAAGCCATGTCTAGTTGTCGATCTGGTCCACTTTGGATGGAAGGGAAGTGAATCCGGGGAGCACTGTTCTTTTTAAACACATTATCAAAGCAGGGTCAGGGGATGTAGAACCACTCACACATGCCGAAGGGCGTTCAATAGTGCTGTCGATAACTCAGGGGAAGCAACTGGTGATGGTGTGGAGGAACAAGGATGGACCTTTCAGCTGCAAATGACATCAGGGCGCTGAATCAGTGTCAGACCACATAAGATTTGTGCTATGTACGTATCGCGTTACCCCAGATTCTACCCCAGCTTTCACTAGAGAGGATTGAGATAGTGAGCTAAAGTCCATTTTGTCGAGACTCATTCTGAAGGGGTCTTATTGGCTGAATAGGTTCTAGAAGCAAGCCACCACATGGACCTAAGGATGTGATGAAACACGATAAGGTTTTGAGCTCGCTTATTATCATTTATTACAGAATAGCTTATTCTTAGATCCCCGCGTGATGGAAGCGCTATGTTGAAGAAGGGACCAAAACTTGCCATTTGTGGGAAGAGCGCGCCTCATTAATGTTAAATCTGGGAGCTGTGGCGTCTGATGATTAGATACGTGGATTATGGATGGCAGACCTACTGGGCTTTTCAGCGCACTGAAGATAACAGCCAGTACTGACAACGTTCTGGAAGTGGTCAATGCTTTTGACCTTGATTTTCACCCTCGCTTCTTCAAATGATGTTGCAACTTTCAACACGTGTTGTAACAGTCTTCATATTGATTAAATGGTATACGGGGTCCAGCCCAGCTCTCGGTAATATAATATCCTAGACTCGTATCTTATTTATACGCTTCACAGATCGACTCCATCTAAATCTGCAGCCTGTCACTTGTTCGGCTTTGCGCCCAAGTCAATGTTTTGCTTGTCAATGATGCCTTGTCCTCGAGGTACCAGGCCTTGAGCTGGAGCGCGGCCGAACAACATGGCAGGAACGGAGGTGTGAGACTCTCGGGCCTCTTGGGTAGTCTTGAGTGCTACAGCTACCAATTGTTAGAATATCTTGGCGACGCGCTATGTAGACGCCTTACCGGCCACTGTTGCTGCGACTAATACAACTGGGAGGGCTTTGTGGATGCGCGCCATACGGGATACAGCTGGGGCTGGTTGGGACGGGAAGTCAAAACGAGGGAGAGCTCCGCCAAATGAGTTGGTCGTCATGATGAAGGTTTGTTGTAAAATTGAAGTGTGAATGTATATGATAATTATAGGACCGTGATATTAGCTGAGATGAGATGCTTGTCTTTGTTGATGAGTGTTCAGTGATGATGACGGTCTGAACAAGCTGAATTGGGCATTGTCTTATATCAATTCCCTCCATCCCTATTCTAAGTTGTCTCAATATCTTGCTATATCACCGGTGAGTTCCGTATAGTAGATTCATCAGGTCAGCCCACCGACCCCAGTCTCAGGGCCTGTCAGATTCGTACCACGCGGGGGCGCAAGTGGCGTGGATTGTGGAGTAAATGGGCTGCTTTCTTCATGCCTTGGGTATCGAACATCTGCTGATTCAACTTGGCTTCTACAGCGCTGCCAATAATTACAGAGTGTATAGAGATTCAATTGAGATCGTGCCAGATTTAGGCTTGCTCGTGCCGTGCTGAGGCTTTGTTTGTATCTGCCGCATCTCGGGATGTTTCAACGCGTCAAAGCGCCCAAGATCTTGTCTCAAGGAGTCTCGTTAACGTCCATTGTCCTGCTACAAGATATCGTTTGACCTGGCTTGGTATTATTCTCTGTTGATGTAAATTTTGTATTGTCTTGGAGAATGAAGATGCCCAAGAAATTGGGGTTGCTGAGTGCCGCGAGAATATCCCGGAGTCATCAGATGATTCGGTTCCGATCATTCGCGATGGTCATCTTTAGTCAGCATTCGACCAAAGCACGACATTGGCACTAACGGACAACCACTGGAATTTAGCACAGATACGTTTGTTCAGTGGTATAGTGACATACTCCATCCCCCACTGGCACTGGGGAAATCTCGCCGTTGGTATCCCCAGAAGTAGCTCTCCGCAAGTGATGAGGCACTTTAATGAGATTACAACTGGCATCAACCCTTGTAGGTCATCCATCACCTTTCGAGTCTTGGGGATTTAATCACAGCCAATTGAAGTGGTACGATTACCAAACTTCCATGATCAATGCACGCGGGTTGACGGGCAGCCGGACGCAAGAACTCACCGAGTTTCTCAAGTTCTTGTCATGACATCGCCTCGTGCCATATCTTGCAGGTACTATTTGCAGATCATAAAACCAATTTCGCTATCCAATGTCTCAAACAATTCCGAGGCGCTTGATGTGACGCTGGCTTGCACGGAATGTTTCACTCACCGACTCACCGAGGAGATCATCTGTGGAGCAAAGGCACAGAACATTCGATTGTTGTTCCAAACTAAATGATGACTTGCATAGAGATCCACTGCGAGGTAATCATTATCATTTGCCTCCGTATGGCGAATTTGCCTCTCTGGTAACCACGTGTAAGCCATTGTTCCATGTGGCGTGATGCTGGTTTCTGGCAGCTAAACACCACCCAACTCTTACCCGATTCCTAGGTTTTCAAGCGCTGAATTACTCCTGGGGCAACTCCATCATGCACTGATGGAAAGGGCGAAGTAACAGAGAGTGTCCCTGAACTGTCAATTTTGTTCTATTAACACTCACACCAAGGGCCAAGCCTGCATCTGCACCGTAAAGGCTAAAAGATCGTGTACTAAGTCGCTAAGAGCCCTTTCAAAAACAACGCATTCTCTGCTGTCAATATTCCTTGATATGGCACCAATCTATATATAACCTGTTAGGGTTCATCACCTGACTGTCTATCTGATTGAGCAGCCTATTTACCTACCTATTGGGCAAAGTACAAAAAGTCGGTAATTGGAATTTGCAATATTCCGAGCAGCTAGCAAAAAACTAATAACTAGCCTTTAACTGAGGGGACAATCTACACTATTACAAACATCACCAACTTTCACTGCGTTTCGTACCAAACCCCGACTCCCTGCAACTAAAACATGTCATCTCGAGGAGTCTACATCAGACTCACTTAAGCCATCTACAGATGCCACCAACGCAGGCAGGGTGCACGGCGCCGCCATCGGACGTTTACCGTAGGCATGCATGAGAGCTCACAAGGTCTAAACAACTTACGTTGTCATATAGGGCTGCTGGAAATAGAAAACGCAAAGTCAAGGTACGAAATTACTTATCAATCGCACCAATTCAACGATCGGGCTGACTTGTTCAGTGTGATGAGAAACGTCCGTGGTGTCTCAATTGTCGACGTCTAGGTATCCAATGCTCTGGCTACGAATACAAGCTGGTATAGACGGAAAGTGGTCAAAAAGACCCCATTCAAACAGATGGGCGGCGTATCTTGCATAGCGGTATGTAATTCAGTGTCTCGGGGTTATCATTGTTCCTCTCAAGGTTTCACTTGTCAACATCTCGGATAATTTATTTCTGCTAACACGGGCAGGGTTCAAGACTTTATCTAGCGACCTTCTGGACCTACTGATATTGTCTTGCGATCAAGCTCCTTCAATGAAAAATAGCTCACACCAAATAAAAACATGCATGTCGTTCTTGTATGGGCTTCGTCAGAGTATCTTAGAGATAACCACCCGCTACCCAACTGACACTCGTGAATAGGCTGAGCTTCAAGTCTGCAGGAGGGATAGCCATGGAAGTAAAAGCTGTTGAAATCCAGGGAATTGCTTCTAACTAGCCGTTGGGTGGATGCTGACGAAGCCCTCAACCTCGGCCTCCTGACAGAGATCAGCAATGATCCTAAAGTGCGAGCATTGGAGTTTGCTGGGCAGCTCTCCGAGCTTCCGAGCGTCTCATTGGCATCCTCCAAAACATCTCTAGAAAGGACGCTTTTCGATAACGTGGAATCATGCTTGAAGGATGAGGTGAACTTGGCCAGTCACTGCTTCGCCCAGAGTGATGCAGCGTTGGGTTATGCCAACTTCGCGGCTCGGAAGATGGCTACAGCACGACTAGGTCATGATGGCAAAGGTGTTGCAAAGGGGAAGATTGTGGACCTCAACGCGGCGCTATCTAGGTCTGTTGCCAATTATCCGAAAAGGTCATTCTTTCGCTTTGGAGGTCAAGTCGTCACTTTCCAACAGTTCGATACAGCAGTGGGGGCTCTCGCTGGTGGACTGAGAAAGGCCGGGGGTTGACCCAGGCGATAGAGTTCTCGTCACGATGAAAAGCAGCGTGGAAATGGCGTATTCATAGATGGCCTTTAATCGACTTGGGGCAATTTGGATACCAATAAATCCTGAGCTCAAAAAGATGTGATCACATCCGCTCAACCTAAGCTGGCCATCGTCGATGAAGCACTGTTGCCTGGATTCCAATAGGCTCATGTGGTTGAAGATGCTTCCGTTTTTGTTAACAAGCCGGATGGGCCGGTCCACAGAGGTTCTCCAGCTTGATGGGATTGGCTCCATCTGTTACCGTGCCAGTAATCGTCACTCCCGCAACATCAGCATTGCTATATACCAGCAGCACCACTGAGAAGTCTAAGGCATGCGTTCTCTCACATGAGTGCTTCCTTCTCCAGGCCAAGGCATTGATCAAAAGCTGCGAGCTGAGTGGTAGTGATGTACTTTACTGCCCATTCCTCTTGTTCCATTTAGATGCTACGGCATTGACCGTGGTACACGCCCTCTTGCTCGGCGCCGTTGCTGCATTATCGTTTCGATTCAGTGCCAGCAAGCTCGGGGACGAGATCCGAACTACAAAGGCCACTGTCTATACTTACATGGGAGCTACATTGGCAATGACATACAAGCAACAACCCAGTGAGAGGGACCGTGACCACAATGTTCGTCTTGCTTGGAGTGTACCTCTGCCGAGCTTCGCGCAAGAGTATGAGTAGAGGTTTGGCCATTCGATAATCACTTTATACGGAAGCGTCGAGTCCGGTCTTCCTGTTTTCCAAGGGCTTGGGGTTTCTTCTCCGCAAGGATCCTGTGGGCGTGTGCGTAATGGATACCAAATACGCATCATCAACGAGGGGGGCAACGAGGTTCCAGCCAACACTCCCGGTCATCTTCTAATTCGTAGATACCATCCCAACGCTATGCTGAAAGAGTACTTTGGAGATCCTGCATATACAGCTTCAGCATTTAGAAGTTTCCGGCTGCACATCGGTGATCTGGCCAAGGTGGATGAGCATGGCATTATGTACTTTGTCGGTCGAGACAAAGATGTTGTGCGCCGACGCGGCGAAAATGTTAACGTCAAAGAAGTGGAGGATGAGTTCATTTGTCATCCAGACGTTGTTATTGCAGCAGCATATATCAAGCTATATTGAGTCTAAGCAATATATAACCCATAGGGTAGTCTGTTAGTCAGTTAAAGCGGTCTGGTACACAGCTCCACACACAGAAACTCCGCACACAGTAAGACATAGTGTTGTAGCTTCCCATTAACATTCAACCATTGCCCAACGGGATTTTGGATATGCTGAACCCTACTACAGGGATCCTCAAGTGACCCCATAGCATCAAGCAACAGGGTATATCTTGTCGGGCCGGCAATCACGGATGATGTGACGCCCGTCATCTCAAGTGAGTCAGGTTGATGTCACCTTATACGCCCAAGTTGATGTTAAGCTTATGCTCTGCCTCTTTCACCTTCCAGAAATGCGCTAAAAGATGCATCGCTGACTAGTTCCTCAGTTATTTTGTTCCATCACAACATTGTGAACCATGCTAGTTCTCCAAGCGTCATGTGAGGAGGTGCCAGCCACTCCGCGGAGCGGCAAACATTTTTCCATAAGAGCACCCAGCAAGGATAATGTTCTTTTAAAGCCTACATGATGGTCCCATATGTATTAAATTTGCGCAATTGGTTACACTGCCCTTGCACGCTGATGGACATTATTTCTACAGCTTTAATTTCCAAGACGATTTATCGCCACCTTTGGCTGTTATCGCGGAGTCAAACTTGTTCTCCGCGCTGGCTTGGTCTTGGAATGACAACCCAAAGTCAGAACAACGGCCGAGCCTAAGTGTAAAGTCAAGGACTCGAGCATAATTCGGATCCCTGCTTGATATCGCTTGCACAAGATTATATAAAATAAAACTAAGGTTTGGGATACTGGGGTAGCATCATATAAAGTTCTTTCTCGTCTATTCTGAGAGGCGTCCCAATTGATGCAGCTGTGCAGATTAAATCATTTGATACCAAGATGTCTCTCAGCACCACCACCCTGGTGTTGAATTCCCTTTTGTACCCGGGGGAGCATGTCTAGTGTGCCCCGGTTAGGTTCACTGTAAGTCACCAGCCAAGTTCATGCCCCGCATCAATTCCAAATATCTGTTTCCGGATGTCCCGTCGTCGAGTAGGTAATGGGTATGAGCTAGTTCTTATGAGTTCAGACCATCATATTTAGGCGCTCAACAAACCATCGAACTGGCATATATAAGAGCTCATAAACTTCCTGAAATTTGAATAATAACCTCCAGAGTCAGTTCACGCTATCACTACTCAATATCCTCATCCTCTTCCTTCTTATATGCTTGCTTAGGTCTTCCCCATCATGCTGTACTCTGTTCTTGTGCCATTGGCGGCTTCTGTTGCTGCTACCACATACCAAGAACCGCCATGTTGCAGGTTACCCAGGCCCTGAGAATCCCAGTTTCGAGACTGGGAACCTCGAGGGCTGGAAGGTGCTCAATGGCACTGCATTTGGCAAGAATTCTCCAGTGATATCTCCTTCTGGGATGGACCCTTCATCAGGATGGGAAAAGCTTTCTTCTGGGCTTCAAGCAAGCTGGGGAGACAGCTGTTGGCCAACTCCAGTCAAGCACGTCCAAAGTCAGTTCTGTCTTGAGCTTTCTGATCGGAGGAGGCTATGATCAAGAAAGTCTCTACATTTCTCTTGTGCGAGAAGAGGGTGGTAGGATCCTGCTCATGCAGACTGCTACCAACGACGAAGCTCTTATCCGCATTACCTGGGACACGAGCAAGTGGCAAGGCCAAAAGGTTCACATCCTTGTGCACGATAGCAGTGCTAAAGAGGGATGGGGTCACATCAACGTTGATGATTTTCGTATTGGCTCTGATGCTCTTGGAGATGGAAAGGGCCTCACTTTCAACATCTTCGGACAGGCGAACCAAACCCCTCAGGGCTCCTCCGCCTGCTCTTCGTACGCTGCGGATGCTGTCAGACCCCAATACCATTACACGCCATACCATGGATGGATCAACGACCCCGCGGGCTTAGCCGAGTTCCATGGGATCCATCACCTGTTTAGTTAATAGTCTACTACCCAGAGGCTCCATTGTGGGGTCCCATGCATTGGGCGCATGCCATGAGTACCGATGCGGTTTTTGCTGCCCAGCTGATAGTCATCAAGAAGCTAACAACCTGCTTTTAAGGCTTTGCAATGACATAGAATTATCATCAGGCCAATTTACAGCAACTGTTCATTATATGTTAAGACTGGCAGGAGAATCATATGTTCTTAATAAAGAGGTGTAACTACTGATCTGACTTCTGTTTTCACAGGCTTCCACTTCACCATATGATCTAAAGTATTTCTGAGAAAAACTTCAGTTATTGATATTTCTTAATACACTACAAGACTTACCAACAGCCGGCCGAGCTTAAACTCTAGAAGAGAACTCCATACAACGACTGCTGCTCAAACTCCACTTGAGTAAATCTAGTAAAATATTAAATCAAGTCAAATGCCTTATCTGAACCCTTCTTCTCAAAAATTCTTCTTATCCTCTCTTCCTCACGTGCGATATCGATTATCGCTTTGCTAGCCTTTCCAGGCTCACGCTCAACAAGACGCATATCGCGCGGTCGTCCTTCAAGAGTAGGTGCTGTTGCTGCTATGCCAAGTAGCATAGTGAGTATAAATGCTGGTTTCATTTCGGACGCAATGGCGATAGATCTTTAAACTGATAAGGCTTAGAGATTAGTCCGAGTTAAATCAAGTCTTAGCCGTGCTGTAAAGAGTTATACCTCAAGAATTGTCAGTAACGATGTAGCTTTGGAGCGTTAACTTCAGAGAGAAGTTGACAGACGCTGCGCAACGATATGGGTGATTTTAAAAAGAGAATGAACAGGCACTATAGACAGCTTATATACTTAGAAGATGAGCTTGCCATATTGCCTGCCCTCTTAGTGTTACCCCTGAAGCATATATGGTCAGATGATATGACTCCTGGTCTTATGCTGTTGGTCCCTAGCTGAGACCTCTGGTCACCACACTAGTTACAGCTTGAAGCCACTTGATCCACAGTACTTAAATCTCTAGTAATACGACTTACTGCAGCGCTTACTGAATCTATAGCAAGCTCACAAACGGGAGAGATAAAGCTTAAGAGCTCTATGCCTATAGATTGAAGTAATATATATAGTAAATATAACAGCAATCAGCTACTGTAAAAATAATATTAGTTACTATCTTATATACCGCAAATTCCTAAAGGGCGCTAGAAAACACACCACATGCAGGTAAGCTGCAAGCCACAGAAAATAAAAAAAACAGTTAACGCGACTTATTTGGCCACGTCAGACGCGATAATAATCGGTACCAATAAGCATGTCATGTTGGTTGTTGTGTTGCAGGCTTGCAGCACATCGCTTACTAGCGTCGCTCGGCAAGACTCAATGCCTCACTGAACACCAATGGTGTCGTGCATGTCACAAGTCAGAGGCAGTCTTCGTGTGGCACACAGCGTCTACATCGTAAACGAATCAAATCAAGAGATCAACCTCCAGCACGTTGACTATAATATGGTTGAGAAATCAGGTTATATTTACCGCAACATGGTATGACTCTGATTAGTCCAGAGGATCCCACGGGTTGCAATAATGAATCTAGCTTCAACACATACAATGGTTCCCATAGACTATACTAGAGATAGAATGCAATTGATTTCATCGTCCGATTGGAAGGCCCTGTTTATAGCCGGACAAGAGTGCCTGCCTTCCAGCATTGGGGTCCTGATAAACCACCGGAAAAGCCCCAGTGTATGCGTGCCCTTTCACTTCATCAGGGTAATGTTGTGGACTTCCCATAGGCTGCATCGGAAATGAAGTTGGATCAGCGGCCGTAACAACCCTGCCATCCACAGCCAACATGCGTTTCTGGCCAGCAGGTACCAAGCTCACATTGGGTGCCCGTGTTATATAACCTGGTTTCGCCTTGCTTGGCTCTGATGTGGTATGTATCAAGTTTGCAAAAAGAGTGCTGGCCCAGTGTGCATCTGCAAGGATCATGAGACCCAACCAACCAATAAGCGCCAGGAAGAGGGCAAGGCAGCTAAGAGCGAGTTGTAGATGTGACATGGCCACCATCAGCTTGTCGACACTGATCTGCACAAGTGCTGGATCTATGCTAGAACTGTAAGCCCGTGCAACCAACAGAGACTCTATAGTTTCAACATTTTCCCTTAACCAATTTAAGACGTCGTTATCCAGAGATACAGCGCTAATGTTTGATCGCGTGGCACCCAATCCGCGCGTAATCATTACGGCTGCTGTGTCAACTTGGCCAAAAAAGCTCGGCTTTCCCCTTGCTGGTGAAGCTCCCGCGCAGTCAGTCTGTACGACTCTTCCACCAAAGGCTTCGTTTTGGAAGTTTGCTCGTTTGCACTCCTCAAAGGGCACTGGAGCCTTTGTCAGATCTTCTGATCTAATGAGTGTGATGTTTGTGGTGGTGATGCTCAGGAGCGAGTATTGGGCAGTCCCATTTACCTCCGCGGTAAGAAATCCCCACTGGCTTTGAAGTGCAGTTTTGTTATCGTTTTCAGGGGCATTGAAGCCGAATACGTAACTGGCATTTTCATCCTGGGCGCTCATCATGCCTTGGATAATGCGACCAACGAGAGGATTATTTTGTTCAGTCTCGTTGTAACTCCAAGTTCTCCGCACAATGTCTGTTACCTCATCTCTTGCAAATGGAACTCCTGGGCTGGTAACCATTGTAACTTTGAGGGTTAACTGAGAGAAGGTATGTCGTTTCTTCTGCTTGGTGACTGTGAAGACTTGATTCATCAGGGCTGAGCCACCACCTACACCAACAGAAACCCAGATGTTATCCATTCTATTTGGCCGGATGTATCGCGAGTCCAGTACTTTATCCGTTGAATCCGACCAATGAACCTCGGGCAGCCCCGTTTGCTGTTTATCCAGCAGGGTTTGGGCATCGGCGTTATCGAATGTGCAATTCCAAACGGCTACACCCTTAGTGAACCTGACACATGTATCGAATAAAGTTACGTTGAGTGTGGCGGAGTAAGGAATCATGGAGTTGGTATCGGGAGATACTGAAAAGCCTTCATCATCTAACCAGATGCGGGCACCAACGTCATCTACTCGTGTTGGTGCTATGGTTGTGGGTAGTCCGTGGCTGTTGCTGACTTTACCAGTCAATGTGTAGTTGAGACCAGGATTAAACAACTCAGCGCCGATGATCTGTGGAAGCCTCTTTGTGGTGGCTGTAAGTTGACCCTTGTCGAGCGACATTTGAAGGATGTATGGAGGGTCACTATTTCGCTGGGATTGGTAATCAGAAACCGTCGCATTTGTCGCTCTGAAGATATAGCCTGGGGAGTCTAGTGCCCAGAGAAGAGTACCATAGAGTGAGAAGACAACATTCAGAAGACTAAAAGCAAGGACGACTAGTCCTGCTCGCGACAATCCACGAGATGAGATGTAGAGTGTTCGTTGAATATAATCCTCTGTGAACATCAGATATGATGTGAACTGTCTTGATCGGGCGGCAACTAGCGAGAACATTTTAAAAATAAATATGCACATAAGCAATTCTGCGCATTTAAAGATGATCGATTTAACGGCATTGTGATACAGAGGTATCGAAGATTTGATAAACGACGAAGATGATTCGATCATATCGTGAGTTCCAGAAGACAACAACGGAGTAAGGGAAAAAAAAAAATAAAAGAGACACGAAAAGGCAGCCTTCTTGGCAGGCAGCTGGCGCCGACTTGATTGCCTTTCTAAAATCGGGTGGCCAGTATTCTTGTACAGGCTTGTACTTGCAGGCGTGTATATCGATAAAATGGACTACCAACCAGGGTTGATTGGTGAATATGCGAGGACCAGTCAATCACTACCTGATCAGGTTAGCATTAACTTTCAGCTTAAGCTTGAAAATCCAGGGTCTTGCGAGAAAGAGGGGTAGATAGACGGGATGCTTCCGTGGTCACATTCCGCTATTCAAAGTGATCCACTACCCTAGATACCTCAAGCCAACATGAATTCTTTCTGTTACATTTTGTCTCTGGGACACGTGGACTACGTTACATGGGACAAGGCGGTGCTTACAAAGCAAACTGCAACCCTTCAGTATCAACCTTGAACAAAATAACTCATAGATCTATTCGATCTGCTTAACCTCAGCAGATGTGAATTGAAATACAGGGTAGGATATCGGCATATAGCTTATCATGTTGTTTCATCACTGAGAGGCAAGCAAGCTGCACCGGAGCATAAAGATTCCCCAACGAAAGCTGCAATCATTATTAGCCTATTGGTGAACAAGTCAGATAACCTGAAAGGCGGGATGCCTTATTCAGCAGTTTACGCCAGTCGACCACGCAATCTTCGCTAACATTGCGCGTTGTTCCTAATACCCGCTGAGTCAGTGAGAGGATTCATAAATCTCGATTCCAGGCTGGCTATTTCACTGCCCGTGTCTAGCAGAGCCTGGAACTGTGTATCAGGTACAGATCCTTGCTCATTGCCGTGACAACGCTGCCTCACTGACAAGAGTGGAAGCATAAGAATAGATCGAGCCCCAGAGTTGCAACGCACACTCCTGGGCGCCATTGACGGAATTACAAGCATGTATCATGGCAGAAACTAAACACCTCCAAGTGCTTCTGCAAGCCGGTCAGGCAACTCAATCCGCTTACAAGACTTTGAACAAATGGCTTCCCCCTCTCACGGGAGACAAAGACTGGTGGTGGAAGACTCTCGGCCCACAGCTCAACACCCTCCTCGCAGAAGCGGACTATGATTTGAACGAGCAGTACGAAGCTCTACTTTTGTTATACCGATGGGTCGTTCCAGAAATGGGACTTAGGCCACGGTCTAGCGTAGCACCCTGGAAGAGCTTCATGACTGATGACCACTCTCCCATTGAGTATAGCTGGAAATGGAACTCTGGAAACAAGAAGCCTGACATCAGATACGCCATTGAGCTTGTCAGTCCCTTAGCTGGAACCAAGCAAGATCCATTCAATCAAATCCCGACCCGGAGTTTAGTTTACAACGTCGCCAAAATCATTCCCGAACTCGATCTAACCTGGTTCGAACATTTCTGGCATGAGTTGCTAGGTCCTGGGTCTCCCACAACTTCCGCTTCTGTTATTTCGACAAAGGGTTCAACTGTTTTTGCGGCCTTGGAAATACTGCATGGTCACTTATCTATGAAAGTATATTTCATACCAGTTGAGACACCGGATAACAGTGCTTGGCACCAGATAAAACATGCGATTGAAACTTCAGGATGTCAAAATCTCGAGGCTTTGTACCACGTGGACACATATCTCTCCAGCCACGATGATGGAAGACAACTCCGCCCGTTCATGCTAGCAATAGACCTTGTCGAGCCCGGTGCTTCACGGCTCAAGATATACGCAAGGTCCAACCAAACTTCTTTCCGCTTTGTCCGAGATGTTATGACTGTTGGTGGACTTCGCACAGGCTTGGATAAGTCTCTAGAGAAGTTTTCCGATTTATGGAAACGTGCACTTGGCCTCAACCCTGATACGTCACCTGAAGATGAGCTGCGTAAGGTGGATCATCTGACTTCCGGGGCAGTATTTAACTTTGATGTTGCACCAAAATCTTCGATTCCCGACGTCAAGGCATATATACCAGTTCGACACTACACAAATCACGACCTTCAAGCTGCACTGGGACTTATCGGGTATCTTGAAGAGCATGGGAATGAGTATGGGGTTTACTCGCAATCGTATCTTCGTGCGTTGGATATGTTGGCACCGCCAGGTCAGCTTGACCAAGCCACTGGAGTCCAGACCTACTTCGCTGTCGCGTGTCAAGGTGATGATCTGTCTCTCACGTCATACTTGAATCCTCAATTGTATGCAGCGTTTCGAGAATCCGAATGTTCATAGATCTCAGTAATTTAATTCCATAGCGGTCAGATGCTCAATCCAGCAACAGGAACTAAGAAGCAACCTCATATTTACTCTGGCTTCCTAGCCCACACAGTTCTCAAGCGAATATATGGGTGATTCCTCCTGTCTCTGATCTCTCGTCGGAACTTGGCGATATATACATGGACCTCCTCGGGAGTCCATCCTAGTGTGTTGGCAACGAACAACACAAGCCCTTCAGTGTCCTGAGTACTGAATAGCTCACCAAACTGACCGATTTGTTTAAGCTTGGGATCTTTGGGGAAAGGGTTCAAAGGTAACTGAAGGTGAGACTTGTCAGCGTATCCTTACCTATCACGGAAGAATGGCTAACCTTTGAGTCCCATTGCTTGACATCTGTAAATCCTGCTTTCTCAATGCCGGGTCTCTGAAGATCGTCTCCCACGACAGTGAATGTATTTCCAATTGTTTTGGAGGCCTTGATAAAGATAGGTCCCCACTGTGCCAATGCCGAGTCGGGCTTAACACTATCGTCATCACTCTCGATGATAGCTGAGGCTTCAAAAGACTCGACCCAGCCGCCCGGCTTAAGAACCCTAAAGGCCTGTTCAAAGAGATTGTCCCAATTTGGAACACATCCAACTAAATAGCGTAGGTGGACGTAATCGAAAGACTCTGGAGGAAAGGTCCAATCTTGGTTGAAGTCCTCGATCTCGCTATAGATAAGATGAGGCAATGGCATCATTTAGTGAACGAGTCGCAACTTACAACTTGACATTAGGTGGTACCCATGAAGGTTGAATGGGAGAAATGTCCGTCCCTATCACTTCGCACCCGGGATGCTTGTCGGCAAAATCACTTTCAGGTCAGCAAGGCTAGAGGTTTGAGATTATTCAGTTACTGACATGGCCCATATGCCTGTAAGATAGATGGAGAATCAGCACAGCAACACCAGATAACTTTGCTACAAGCATTCGCGTACCTGTTCCGCATCCAACGTCAAGTACCTTCTGGTAGTAACCGATGGCTTTAGCCTAGAGCTTTTTGTCCTGAAAAACCAAATGACATACTTGAATGTTATCATTGAGGGGAGCAAAGTGCAGCTCACCGTCTTGCGAAAGAGTAAACATGTGATGCCTGGACGTGTTAGTTGACACAGCTCCGCAAAAGGATTTAGATCTTACGCAATGTCCATGGCTTCACTTTGCCGTTCATCATTGGAGCCCCTGGCACAATATCAGCCTTGCCTTCGGTCATATAAGGACTGATATTACCAGTAGGCAGCATTCCCTCTCTCGCTGTGGTAAGTCCTGCCATTAATGGTACGGTAGTGGAGGATGCTTGAGGTGATAGAGGCCGTCGAGCTTTCGTTGTCTTCGCCAAGACCCGGATCATCTTCCTCCCCCTCAGGAAGATCATCGACTTCAAGCGCCTGTGCAGCAGTTGCGACAGGTCCCTGGCTCTGGGGAGACCGTGGAGACCGCGGCGAACCGCTCTTGGGGCTCTTTTGAGACATTTGCAGCAGCGTAGTAGTAGACAAGAGTTGGAGACGAGCGAAAGTGAAGAAGAAAGCTGCGCTCTGACCGAGATCAATGCGTCTTTTAATTGTGCGTAACGCTTTGGGGCTTACCCTCAAGTTCATGATCTGATTCGATACTCCTCTATATGCAGTGTAACATGTGACGGATGTTCCTTGCCTATAAATTTGAGGACCATCACCAACCAGCCACTTAGAAGATGGGATTAAGCGACTCAATACCACTTACAAGCCCATTCGGAGTGGGAGGAAACAAGGGGTTTGCCGTCTTGGCAAGAGTCATTGAGAAAAGTCGCAGTCGAGCCAAGACTTTATAAATAGATGTGGAAAACCAAGGGTATCTGTTCTCATTCTCATTAGGACTAGTTGCTCATTGCCTAGGTACCTAAGAGATTGTCTACTGGTATTTTTGCCGTGCCATGGTAAGTATAGCAACCCCGCAAAATTTAAAGTACTGTAGGAATCAGTGACCCAACCCCGCATTTTAATTATCCCGCGACTCCCGTCCATTTCCAGACAAAGACGTATACCCATGTGCCAAGCAGTTGAGTCCAATCTTCACGATACTGTCCCTTATCCACTTGTAGACACTTGTCGCTCGCTTCAATGACTCTCTCATGTAGTGAGTGTGGTGCCACTTTTGCCAGAGACGAGCATCTTCGACGTCATCAACGACGGCACCTAGACATTCGTCCTTCTAGTTGCCAAGATTGCAATAGCACCTTTACACGAAAGTGAGTCAATGGGAAGCCTATGTCAACTCTCGGCTATAGTCGTGTTAATAAACGCCAGGGATACTCTGAATCAGCATTTACTTACCCATGATCCTGCCAGGATGACTCGTAGGTCTCGCAGGGTGGCCTATGTAGCCAAGGCTTGTATTTCCTGCGCCCGATCCAAGCAACGTTGCGACGGTCATTCGCCATGCGGAAGGTGTTCTCTCAAAAACCTCGATTGTGTCTATCGGCCTTTACAGCAGAAGGGACAAAAATCAACCCGTGGTGCCAGCCCCCAGTCTCCTTCCTCCAGCGAGAAGGACGACCATTCACACAACACTTTACCAGCGGTCCAGGGCCAGCCATGTCCTTTGCCATTTAACTCAGCACCAAGTGTTCATAGTCACGCGTCTGAAGCGATCGGTGAGCCTCCTTCACTATCGGAAGACGTCGGCAACAATTCTGTAGAGATGTATATGGATTCAGGGCAAGAAACCTTTCCTGATGGAGTCTCCGTCAACAATCTAACATTTGGGACTCAAGGATTGGACTTCCAAGGTTGGGCGTCGCTTGGTATAGATCTTCCCTGGAACAGTTCCATGCACTCCATGCTCGATAACCCCTTAGTCGAACTACCTCACCCCGTGGCATTCTTTCTCCAGAGCCCAAGCGAACTACTCGACCAAGCAGATGTCCATACAATACCGCCCACTATGGATAGTGAGCCCATGGTCCATCAACTCGAATTCGAAACCCCGACCCCTAGCTTTACTCAGTCCTTGGCCATCCCAAGTTCTCAAGCCCAAAGCAGCCAGACATCACCCGAAACCACTTCACATACCTCTGTCAGAGATGATGCCGATCTTGAGCCATGGAGGGCAGAAGACTATGGGCATGTGCCCTATATAAACGATGAAGCTTACCAAGTCATGGTTGCCACTTTTGAACAACTCAATAGCCACAATTCATATTGTGTCCCACTCACGAACAAACATTTGCCATCTCTACAGCACATGCAGATCTATATGCAAGTTTACTTTGAAGAGTATCACCCTGTTTTCCCTCTACTCCATAAGGCAACATTCTCATCTACTAAAGACGACTGGCTACTGAGCCTTGCCGTTTCATCGATCGGGTGCCTGTTTCCGAAAACCTTGCAGTCAAGAGAGGTCTACCCCATCATGCAGGAATGGCTACGCCGAGCTATTCGCATCCAGGTCAGTGCATCCTTTCTGATTCCTGGATTCGGCTTTTTGGAATATAATCGATATTGACAAACCTTACTTCACTAGCTGGAACGAAGTCAGACTTCAACACCCAGTATCTGTGTTGCTCAGGTTCCGTCCTGAACCAGATTGGCATGATGTACGGCGGGGACTCAAGATTCGCAGAATGTGCCCAGGAGACAATGGCGCAGCTTGCAACGCAATGCCACAAGATAGCTTCATTCTCAGACAACTTAGCAAAGTCATCAGTCGGTGAAAATGCGGTATCTCAAGGCTAGCAAGCATGGATCAGGGCAGAGTTAGAAATTCGTTTGTTTTATTGCGCTTGGGTAAATGTCTTGCGTCTGATTTTTTCAGCCTTCAGCAAGGCTGAAATGATAATAACTGACTCAGCCTAGCTTGTAGATAGCCAGCAAGTTGGCTTCTTCGCCTTTTCATCCACGATCCCAATAGACTTTCTTCAGTCTCCCATGCCGGTTAATGGAAATGTCTGGGGCATGTCTAGCGCCGAGACATGGAAGAATAGTCTTAAAGAGGGTTTGGGCTGCAAGGATACTTGTTAAATGGCCTGGAGCTAACAGCAACTTCAGATTCATCTTCTCAACAATTATTCTCTCGCCGACAGGTGCTCCTGGGCCTTTACCGCTATCGTGAGGTCCCTGGCCGGCTTGATGCGTTTAACTCGCTTCTTCTGGTCATGGGTATTCTTAATGACCTGTCTTGGCTTCGTCATGCTCATTTATATCTGAATATACTGCAGCGACATGTCGAGACTGCACCAACAGCTCTTGCTCGAGCTGCCGTGACTAATATTCACATGGTTTCACTCCTGATATACTTCCCGACTAGAGAGGTTATTGCCTTTGGACGCTGGCGAGTCACCAAAACCCAGCATTCAATGGTTGTTGGTAAACTGAAGAGATGGATGTCCAATCCCCGCAGTGCACGAGAGGCTTTGATACATGCATGTCGCATCTGGTCTCAGATTCGCTTAAGCCGTACCAATGCCCATCATGAGGCACCGGCATTCCTTCATAGCGCTATTTCGATATGGGCTTTGGTCGAGCACAGTGAAGAATTTGATGTTGGAAATGCCGATGAATTCCCAATCCTACGGCTGGACGCTTCAAGTCGAGACGCCAAGTACTGGGCTGCTGGAAACGAGAAGAAACGCCTGTATTTGAGCGGGGTTGGTCTTCTGGGACATCGAGGTGCCTTGGCGCGACTGATAAATGAGACTGCGAGATTGCTAGAGGAAAGGATTGCCTGGCCTCAAGCTTGGAGAACAGGGCCATACCTGAAACAGTCTGATGCCGAATCACGGAGGGTTCAGTAATTTGTAATTTGTAATACTGGCTGGGAAGATGTAACGATGGCAGGCAACATAAGGTAGCGGTAAGATCTATATTCGATACATTTAAATGAACATGTTGCCCAGCTAATGGCTCCATCCTTTCCCGGTTCCGCATAGCTGCCTCAAACTCCTTCTGTATGGTTTCCAGTCTTTCTGGGCTCCTGACAGTCAATACTACAGGCAATTCGAGTCCAGGGTTACCTGGCATATCGCCTGGAAAGTTTTGGGGGTCAAGAGGAAGCTTTGCTCCTGGCTTCAAACTGATGTCGAAAGCCCAAAGAATGCGCATAACACTAACAGCAAAACTTCTATCCGCAATATGGTAACCAGGACCTACAGCAGGGCAGATTCAGTAAGAAGTTGAGGCACATGGATCGTTACCATTGACTTACAGATACGACGTCCAGCTCCGAAGACAAAGTGGTCTCTTTTGGAAACGTCCGGGGATGCAGCACTCTCTTGGCTGTGATATTTAGTCAGCATGCTATTGAATACCTTGCAGCCCTTGTAATGTCTCACCGATCTTGTATCACCCTCAAAACGCTCAGTGATGAAGTTGTCGGGGTCTCTATAGCGTTTAGAGTCCCGGTGGATTGCCCTAGTCTTGCGTTAGCATGGGAGCCCATCAAACTATGAGAGCCTTCTAAGCATTCAAATGTATCCTCGCTCCCTTTGGTATGCGGTAATCCTTATAAATTATGTCTCGAGTCGTGGTATGGGGATGGCCCAGGGCGACAGGTGGGCGACATCTCCACGATTCCTTCATAACCTGACGGATGTATGGCATACTCTCCAGATCTTCGAAAACCGGAACTCTGTCTCCAACAGCCGAATCTATTCACATTAGTACTCTATAGCCTTTTGTACGCGAGCGTGATTGAAACGCTTCAAAAGACTTACCAATCACTTTTCTCGCTTTGTTGCAGACATCTGGAAACGTTAACATGGCCTCAAGGAATGACCAAGTTGAAATCCGGCTCTGCCCTCTTGTCAGTATTACAGCATGAAGAAATCGAGGTACAGTAAAGCTTAACGTATCTGAAGCCCCGATGATTAACATCATGCCCAGGTATGAGGCATCCTCGAGGCTGTCAAGTCCCAGATGGTTTGGGTCTTCGATGACCCTTCTGATGAAAGTCATATTAGGCGCAGCCTCTCCAGCATCAATCTGTGACTTTACCCTCTGGATGATCGTGTTAGTCGTAGACTCAGGACCTCCGGGCTACCGAGGCGGATCTTACCTTAAGCTTGTCACAACACTACTCATAGTCACGCTTGTGCCTGGCGTTTGCGTTCCTTTCCTAGGGTTTAAGAAATAGTGGCAGCTTATCCAGAATATTGAAAGTGTCAACTAGATAGTAGCCAGGGAGCATGCCAAGGATCTGGGCTAGGCCTGTTTCGAATATGTAGTCAATAACAGGACTGTTGTCTTCAGGGAGATCAAGGCCAGAGATCTGGGACGAGAATGTGCTATATGTGTAGCGACCAATGCTCGACCATAGGGATTGCGGATCGGCACCTTTTTTGGGATCTTGAGCAATGTCATTTACGAACATCAGCGTTTCGAAATGGAGAAATGGAAGACCAGCATCAGCAAGATTCAAATTAGTCAGCCCAAAGGTTGTGGCCTTCCGCTGACCTTTCCATGCCTTTTCACTCGAGCTAAGAAGGATAAGGTTGAGTCGGTTGTATATCTGCTCGTTACTGACAATCCAGCGCGGTCGTTCGGATGTTTGGGCCGCAGCCTTGTCGAAGATTGCCCTGACGGCTTGGTCGCTATTGATGAAGTACCCCTGGATAGTACCGAGCTGGACGAAAAAACACCTCGCCGTATTCCTCGGCCCACTTTTGGAACAGAAGATGCTGGCGATGTTCCTTGTCTGCTTTCAGGACGGTTGGAAGATGGCCAGCGATAATGTTTGTGCTAGGGGGTGAAGGCGGAAAAGGAAGAAGTCCCTTGGTTTCCCGGCGCCTTGATATTGCTTGCTAGACTAGGACCAGAAGCAAGGAGATCACAGCCAAAGTTATAGTCAGCTCCTGGCTTAGCATGGGAATTGTTTGAAGCATAATGAGTCTTGGTTATGTAAAGCAAAGAGTAAGAGTCGGTGCGTTTGGCATAGATGTTGCTGTATATGGTAGGTTATATTTACCATTCTTAGAAAGGACACCAGTGGACTAAATAACTTATTTCGATTAGATGGAAATAAAACATGGTCGAGGGAACTGAAGCTCCATGTCCCGTGGAGCTAACTGCATTCGTGCTGGTTATCCCCGTAGGATAATCCGCCCTACCGCGGGTTTTCCGGAAGGCTGCGCCCTCTCCATATTCCGATTTTCGCCTTGCGGAATATGGGGTTCCGGTGTGACAGACGCACGAGCATTGATTAGGTTCACCACTTTATTCAATTGACTACCATTTGGAACCAGAATGTAATACCCATGTACTCATTACGCGCGGGACTGACAGTATGCTTTTGCCTCCATGTTCCGCAATGCCTATATCTTTCCCCCCTTAAGCCTGGATGGAACCTTAATCAGTCTGAGCAGCTAACTGGATATTGTGAAGCCAATTTCATAACATTAACTTTTGTCGGTGTTCTCAGACTACCTATTCCAATAGATGTAGCCCTCCATACCCATTACTCGTACCCCTCTCAGTGTCTGCAAGCCTTGCCTCTCCATAGTAAAAGCCCCCTCCATTGAACTCACCTTCAAGGCTTGGGTAGTCAAAGTCTCGGTAAATATTCTTTATCCGTCTAGCACTCTCAAGAAAGCTCCGTCTGATCGTTGAATAGTTAGCAATAGCTAGCTTTCCATCCCGCTTCACAAAGTCCCCATTCACCATGACATGCAAGATATCGCCAACGCTGGCATGCAGCATAATTGCAGCAATGGGGTCTGTCCATCCCAGAAGTGAGGGCGACTCGGCTGCATTCCAAACAATCAGATCTGCCTTTGCTCTTTCACGGATGACTCCAAGTTCTGGACGGCGAAGTGCGAGACCCCCGGCTCGAGTTGCAAGCGAAAAAGCCTGAACAACACTCATTGGGTTATTCTTGGGCACCTCCCATCCGGAGAGTACCTTGTTAAAGAAGAAATAGCGGACGCTTTGCAACCAGATTCGGGCTTGTGTTAAAATGTCGGTTGAGTAGGTGAAATGGGTGTCGACGCCGAGCGCAGCCTGATCCTGGATGTAGTAAGAGTGTGGATGCGTATGTCCGTAGTGCATCTCCGATTCCGGAGTGATAGAGAGATATTGGTTTGTTTGACGAAGAAGGTTGGCGCCAGTGGCTGTGAGGAAGCTGCCATGAGAAAAGACGACTGGTATCGATGTGTTGAGTAGGTCAAAGGAGTGAACGTCCTCGGGAAGGTTGGAGACTCCAAAGGGTCCAGCAAGAGAGTGGGTTGTCACAACCGAGACATTAAATTCTCGTGCCAGGTTTGCAACCTCCTTTGCAACATCTGGAGGATTCGGGCCGAAGGAATCATACGCAATTCCTATCTCAACATTGCTGTCTTGCAGAAGGCCACTCTCAGCCATGTCAACGAAGTTAGGAATCTGGTCCTTGACTGTGTAGTTGAGGGCCGGAACATCATGGAAAGCATAAGCCCAAAATACACGAGCACCACTCTCAATTGAGGCATTGAGACCCGCATAAGCTGTTTCATTCGACCAAGTATGATGAGCATGGTCCAGCGAAGTTGTCACTCCGGCGTTCAGGGCCTCTAGGAGTCCTGCTAGCTGTCCCCAGTAAACATCTTCGGCATTGAAATAGGGTGCAGCTGCGAATTCTCCGTAACGTCCAAAGTATTGAGCCAGGGTAGTATTGGATCCAAGTGTCTTGAAGGCTGTCTGCCAACCATGGCGATGTGTATCAATGAAGCCGGGGCTTATGATCTGGTCCGTAGCATCGATGAGCTCGGTATTTCTGGGAAGCGAGGATGGCTTGGAAGTGGTGATGTTTGCGATCCGGTCGTCCTCGACTAATAAATAGCCGTCGCGAATGACCCGAGGCTCTGACTCAGATTCATCCCAAGCAATAATAGTGGCACCGGAGAAGAGCTTGCTACTAGCGGCAACACCAGCTACATTGCCGACAAGCGACGCAGCAACATAAAGGGCTTGTTCAAACTTCATGATTGTCGTTGAAGAGAAGAGAGAGCTGGAGAATTAAGTAACAGGTATGAAGTCTCTGCGTCACTATGAAGAATGAAAAGTGCATGACAACAGCACTCTTTTATAATGTTAAAAATTGCTAAAGGGTGGCGTTAGTTCGGATATACAAATGATGCAACTTGTATATCACCTTGCAAGAGTGGATATTCAATGTCTTGAAATCTAGAAAGTTCTGGAGAAGGTAGGAGGTCGAAGACGGATATACGGAAATAAAAGAAATTGCAGTTATAGCCGAGACAATGCGACCCACGGTACTGGCACCATCTTACTAACAGAAATGCAGAGTCAACCACCAAGTCATGGGGTGTTGCTGACAGATTGGTATTCATTTAAACAAATGTTTAAAGACATTTGCATTCTTATTAAGTATCTGACATGAAACATCTAATCTATCTCTTTCCCCAGTCTCATTTTAATAGTCCAACCAAGTTTTAAATTACCAAGCCAACACCTCCTGGATACCACCACAAGACAAGCTCGAACACAATGCTTCGTCCTCCTTGTTAGCCTCAGCAGCCTCGTCAGATGGCAACTGCTGTCTTGCTGGCCAGATCTGCTTGCCTGCTTCCCTCTCAAGTTTGGCATGCTCATGAATTGCCTGTCGGTGAGACTCTTGGAATGATAGTGGGCCATGTTCCAATCGTGGATGCAACTCCCCACTAACAAAGATACCTGCATTGAGATTCTTCTGAGCGCCAATACACAAGTCCTTATCTTCCGAGACAACGCGTGCATACAGATCAGCGATATTATGGAAGTCCTCTTCGGATGAGTTCTTGTTGCGGAAAATTTGATAGTGCATTGAAGAGGAGGTGGGGCCAAGTGGCATGAAACGCTGAATCATCATAAAGTGAGGCCTGCATGATGTTAGAGGCACCCAAGGTCGGAAGATATCAGGTACTTACAGGACTACCACTGAAGCACTGGGGTAGAAGTATGTGCTTGCGAGTTGCATTCCGCTCTTCTTCTGCTCCTCAGTCTGAATGCTCGAGTGTTTGATCCATCCTTCGCCGGTGTCGCACTTTGTCTTGCCGAGGTCTGCAAGGGTAGGAAGATCGGGATGGGTCGTGGGACAGTGATAGCATTCGTTGAAGTTGTCGGCCAAGATCTTCCAGTTGTATTCACCCTCCATGCTGTATTCATTGTCGAGGGTGTAGTCATCCCAGTTGACCTTCTCAAGCCGTTCTTGCTGATCAATACCGTCGAAGTAGCGAGTCCAAGGTTCCGGGTTCTCAGAACTGTCGAGGTTGACCCAAACAAAGCCATACGCATCGACCTTTAGATGGATCTTGAAAAGGCCGTTCTTGCTCTTGTCAAAGTTCTCGAGCTGATCATAATTGGGTGCCTTGGCGAGGTTGCCACTCAGTCCATAAGACCAACCATGGTACTTGCATGCAAAGATGGATGAGTTGCCTTGCTGTCCGCCTTGAACGACAGGAAAAGCGCGATGACGGCAGATGTTATGGAAGGCGTTGAGGTTGCCCTTTCGATCACGGGCAATGACGAACTCGTAGCCAGTAGTGTTAAACTTCATCCAATCGCCAGCCTTGGGAAACCGGTTCTGATGGGTAGTAAGCAGCCACTTCTTGGAGAAGATGGCACGCTTCTCAAGTTCGTACATCTCGGGAGAGTTGTACCATGTTGAAGGGAGAGCACGGACGGGACTTCGGTGGCTTGTTTCGGTGAAGTTGTCGCTCTCGACGTTCACCTTGAGCTTATTCGCAGTTGACATTGTGTGGTGGGCTTTGTGGAGATAAGGTTTGGTGAGATTGGTGATGTATATGTTGCTTGAGAGAGTAGCTCGACAAGACAGGCATAGCAGTTTCTTATAGACAATCGTGTGCCTGATGGAACCGGGGCTAGAAGATAACGACCCCGATGTTCCGGGTCGAACCCCTCACGATGACAGCGTATCGGATGCATACTTTTGTCATAATGAGGCTGGTCTTCGGGAGTTCTGATAGTGCACGCACGCTTGAACAGGTCTTGTGACGCTGATCACCCGACCCCTTCAGCCAGAGATATGGAGAGATAGCAATGTTAATTGTCGTTCAATGATTGGCCAGCACGCCGAGTAGCGGTATCGCAGACCGAAGCCGTATCTTCCGTCAAGCAGACATCACCAGTAACGCAGTGCCAAACGATATCGCGTCGCCGCTCTATTGGGTTTAGACTCAGGCACCTGATCGGCTTCTGGACCGCTTCGGGACAGATAATGAGAATGCGCAAAGTCAATTGGTGGGTGTCAGTGTCACTCCACGCGATCCTCTCGGTACTGGGACCCCTCGGCTTCAGAACCCGAGAAGCTCCAGCCGCCTCGAGTCTAGAACCCGAGAGATGTGCAACCTTCGCTTCGGTTTGGGAATCCGTGTGAGATGATTGAGTGTCATCGATTCTTTATTCTTCAAATCAAAGCTTATCTTTTCCCTTTGTGGAAATGGGCATGCAAGCTGTGCATATGTGAATGAATTGTCGAGAACTTTATGGCAACTTCAGCCAGTCCCGAGTTTGGTGGCCTCAAGTCATGTGTTTGTTTTCCGCCAAAGTCTGATAAGCTTGGAAATAAACCGGGCAAGATCGAGATGAATGCGGGGGTGGATCATTGTAATTTGTCTGTCAATTCCGCACTGTTGGCTCGCTACTGTTGGAGTGCTCCGTGCTCACCGTTCCTGACCGAATCCGTAAAACGGTGGAACCACTCCTTTCACAGTTCAAAAAACGGATTTGTCGGATAGAGTGGGGTGAGGGGTCGTTCAGTTACGTGAAGGTTCAGTCAGCGAGGCCAGAGTTCAAGGTCACGAATACATTAAGTCGAAACAAGTACGTCAATGGAATTCAGGCTGGATTTAAAATATGCGAGTTGCATAGTTCACCCAGGCTGCTGCCTATCCTGCCAAAATGGCCTATTTGCCTTGATCTTAGCTTTTGTCCTGACGATTGATGATCACATGGTCTGTTTGCGAGCCCACTCTCCCGAGAGGTAAATCCTACCCTAAGGCTTATGATTCCTCATGCATCTTGAGTGTAAGCAATATCGATCTTGCAGATATCATGATACATCTTGGGTTGAAATTGATTAAAACACTTGGCGTTTCAGCTGTGACTTTTAGAGAATCCTATCCATATTTACGTGTGGAACAATGGCAGTTTTTGCTGAATAATTGATCAACCGATTATGCTACGGAGTTTGGCGGAGTTTACTCTCAATGCCCTGATTTACATGCTTTCACTGAAAATAAGAAGAGTCCAGGCTTAGAACTTGACTTATACTATCGGGGCAATTCAAATTGTATTCCTTGTGCCTGCAATGCAATTAATTCACCTGGAGAGCACGGAGTCGGGCTTCATCTGCCTTAACTCCGCAGCGACCAAACTGAGTGGGCCGGCCCTTGCGGAGTTTGTAAGCGAACATGTTAAATACCTTCAACTTGTAGATCACTTCCATCAAACAAATACATATCATAAACTGCAAACAAAATGACAACAAAGATCGCGATCGTTGGTGCTACTGGAGAAACTGGAGGGTCGATTGTCAATGGCCTCCTTGGATCCGAAACCCAATTTGTCCGCGCCTGCACTCTTCCCGCTTGTTTGACTGCGCTAAAAGACAACAGGAAATTACAGCTTTGGTGCGACCAAGCTCAGTTGAAAAGCCAGCGACTACCAGCTTGAAAGAAAGAGGCATCAAGATTGTGCCAATTGATCTTGGTGGAAGCCACGACGAGCTGGTCGCTGCGCTCACTGGGATTGATACAGTCATCTCGGCCATTCACTTTCAATCACTTGATGATGAGATTCCATTGTCAAATGCAGCCAAGAAAGCTGGTGTGAAGCGATATGTGCCCTGCTTCTTCGCCACCATTGCACCTCGCGGTATAATGGATGCTCGCGATAGAGTACGTTGACTCTTCACCATGAGACCACATAGCTAACTATCACTGTAGAAAGAGGCAGTCCTTGATCACATCCAGCGGATCTATCTCCCCTACACCGTAATTGATGTGGGTTGGTGGTACCAGATCACTCTGCCCCGGGTCCCGTCCGGCAAGCTGGACGAAAGCCTCGTCTTCCCCAACAACAATATCATCGCCGGCGGTGACATCCCTTCTGCGCTCACAGATGTTCGAGACATCGGAAAATACGTCGCTGCCATAGTGGGCGACCCAAGAACTATTAACAAGAGAGTACTGGCCTACACAGAGACCAAGACGCAGAATGAAGTCTACAAATCGGTGGAGAAGGTGCTTGGTGAGAAGCCAGAGCCTACTACTGTAAGTCTATCGACCTGAAACCTCCTGAACGATTATTGAACTATTGCAGTTGTCAAAGGAACAGCTCGAAGAAATGCTAGCACCTTTTAAAGGATCCACAGAACAGAACCAAATGCGAAGTATTTACGAGTACTGGATGTCTTGGGGCGTACGAGGCGATAACACGCCGGAGAACGCCGTTTACCTTGGGTATGTACTTGCAAAGGACTTGTATCCCTCCCTCCAGGGTACAAGTCTAGAGGAGTTCATTAAGGATGCTGCTGAAGGAAGGGTCAAGAAAGTCTACCAACAGTGACACCCTAATTGTTAGTGCATTGGCTCCATCGTGTAATAGCGCTTAGTTAGCCGATAAAAAAAAGCTAAGAGGGACAACTCACTATATTGAAAATTGCAGCTTCGTAGCAAAGCATCGAATGGTCTCGTAATGCCTATGAACTTGACAGAAACACTCAGACTACTGGCCATCTGACATTGTCAATCGGGCAAGCTTAGTTGTCTCACACGTGACCCGTTGGTCGTCTTGCATTCGAGAGGGGCTGGCATTCCTCCTTTTCTTTCAGCTCAGGATATACGTGCAACGCGCGAGCTGTTACTATACCCACCTATAGTCGACCTGTCTAGGCTCCGAACCATCATGTCCAGCCCCAAGTCCCCCAAGAGCGACCAGGGTGCCAAACGATCGTCCATGTCACCTAAATCCCCGCAAGATGCGCCGCCCCCGATCCACGTAGGGCAACACCCGACGAATACGCAGATCCCATATGTACGAAATCATCATTGCTGTTAGATTCAAGCCGACTCGTCGTGTTAACTCGTACGACCGAATAGAACGAAGACGATGCCGGCGACCAGGACTCTACATACGACGACGATGGAAGGTTAGCTGGGAAACCCTGGTGTCGGCATCTACGGTATCTAACGCGTTATCATTGTTACGTAGTATCGCATCGTCGACGACCTCCCTCTCGGAAAGTATCTTCGACTACCGGAGCCTCCATGGCCGAACGTTTCAGAACTCGAAAACAACGGAATATTGGGGTCCAAATGACGATAGACAGAACAACGGCTTGGATATAGCACACCATTTGATGGTCATGCTCAAGGACGACAAGCTGTTCGACGCGCCCATTACTCGACCATCGAGGGTCTTGGATGTAGGTACTGGTACAGGTATATGGGCCATCGACATGGCGGACGCCTATCCCTTTGCCGAAATTACCGGCACTGACATCAGCCCAATCCAGCCAGCCTGGGTGCCCCCAAACTGCCAATTCCACATTGAAGACGCGCAGCTGGAGTGGACATATCGCCCCGAGAGCTTTGACTTTGTACATATACGCGCCCTCTACGGTAGCATCAGTGATTGGGGTAAGCTGTATTGCCAGGCGCTGCGGTCGCTGGAACCGGGCGGGTGGATTGAGAATATGGAGATCAATATCCACTTGTACAGCGACATCCCCGAGGTCAGAGACGATCCCGACCATATCTTCAAGCGCTGGGCAAAGGTATTCTGGGAGGCCACAGACATCATCAACAGGACACTGCGCATAGCCATGAATGGCACCCAGCGCAAGCTCATGGTTGAGGCTGGCTTTGTCAATGTTGTAGAAAAGACATACCAAGTACCATGCGGTACCTGGAGTAGCGACCCAAAGATGAAGAAGATTGGGGCATACAATCTAGCATTTATGGATGAGAGCTTGGAAGGTTTCGCCTTGTTCATGCTGCGCGAGATAATGAAATGGGAATACGAGGAGGTGCAGCTGTTTGTCATGGAGATGCGCAAGGCTGTCCGAGACTCCAAGATTCGGCCATACTATCTCATGTGAGTATTAACCTTGCCTCCTTTTGCCCTGCCTGTAGCGGGCGGACTTCCGGTATCAATAACTCTGTCTGCCGAATACTGAGACGCTTAATAGGACCAATGTCTTTGGGCAGAAGCCCAAGCAGTATGAATAGGGGAGTACATTTTGGTACGCGTCATGCCAAGGTAATAACAAGACCTTGATCAAGATGGACATCGCAAAACACCAACTGAGATTTTAAATTGAGGTTGCTGCTTCCCTTTAGGATGCTACCTACCTATAGAACTGGCTTGCCATAATCCCCATCTATCACAACAACCCCTCCTGCGCAAATTGGGAATGCGCATCATCTATCCAAG
Organism: Fusarium nygamai; assembly: GCA_001262555.1. Lineage (NCBI taxonomy): Eukaryota > Fungi > Ascomycota > Sordariomycetes > Hypocreales > Nectriaceae > Fusarium > Fusarium nygamai. Next base: position 3,103,121 of record LBNR01000006.1, read on the forward strand.
CAACCAAGTCCCTATAGTATAAGACTTACTGCTAGTTGAATATTACATTGATTCAACCAATCTTGCGTGTAAAAATTAGAAATCGCGACCGTTTGTCTAAGAACCACTAGAACTTCGATCATATCAACATGGAGCGTCAATAAGGATTTTAAGAAAGGACTTTATATGTCTAAGGTTGTTAAACAAACACAGTGATTGCGCGGACGAATATAAAATTCAATTAGGAGACTGAAGCCAATAGAGTCACGCAAACAGCTTATACTTACGACGGCTGGCTTTAAACACACGATATCTGTAGATTAAAGATTACCAGAACAAATATTAATAACCACAATTGCTCTTTCCAAGGCCCCAGAAAACATCAGTTTCATTCTATGATTTATACCCACATGTCGGAAATGGCAAAGAGCCCAAGATGGTTTCGAGCGTCCTAGGGTTTGGTCGGATTGACAAGTGCCATGTCAAAATTGGGCAGTAGCTATAATAATATCAGCTCGTTGCTTATAGGTGTCAGATATAGAAAAGGAAGCTCAGCTTTCCTAGTTCAATCTGAGCCACAGGTCTGCCTAAATACTGGAACCTGCCGTGCCCAAAGACCAATTCGTTTATACAGATCATGGCGGCCAGCTTGTCTGGATCAGAGTTCAGCCACTGCTCAGGCCTGAAGGCTTTTATGTCTTTGCTGAAGACTTCCTTACTATAGTGTATCCCATACGCTGAGTAGCTGATAGGCATACTGCCTGGCAGGAATATACTCTTACTGTTAATAGTAACTGTATTACTACCTAGGGCGTGTCTTATTAAAAAGATATTAATAGCAGGGAGCTATAGCTATAAGGCCTTATATATAACAGCCTAGAGATAGGGAAGCTACTTAGCTTATATAAAGGTAATAATGCCTTCACTAAAACCTAGGGCCTTGTCTTTTAAGATAATATTATTAACTTTTTACTATAGCATTTAATATATATAAAAATTAATTATAATATATAAAAAGGCTTTATAAATATTAATTAAAAGTATATTAATATTTATAATTAATTACTCTAAAGCTTTTAATTATAATAATTTTTTTTTTAAAGTTATTATAAGTTTTTATTAATAATATAATAAAGCTTTTTAATAATAAAAATATAAATAAGCTAGTTAAAGTTTATTATTTATTTTATTTAATATTTATTTTAATAATACTTTTTTAATAATATATTTTTTTATATTAATTATATAAAAGCTTACTAAGTGCCTATAACATTGAATGCGTTAGATATACAGTGGTTGGAAATTGCCGTTCGTGGACGGACACTTTGCTTGTTTATCCGTTCTGAGACGGGGTCGGACTATGTGTTATAATTTAGTAACGAAACTAGCAAGCCTATGAAACTTCAGTCTTCTGCGTAGTGCAGGGGTGTTATAAGGCGCAGCTGGAAACAAAGAGAACAGTAGGAACGCTTTGTTAGTGCTGTTCTAATTACAGCAGCGATAATCAGTTGGATTAAGGTGCTGGATCGAATGGCGCCGTCTCCAAGACCCATCGGAAGGGATGGCTGAACTACTTGCGACAACTAGACATACGCCAGACCTCTGCTAAGAAGCGACGCATATGCTGGCTCCGTGTGATGGCATGTTGAGCGAGGCCGCGATAGCATCTGGTGGAAGCGATGCTCCTCGGTAATGATAGCACCGCGTGCTCAGTGGGATTGGTAGACGCCTATGATAACTGCAAATTGAACATAAGGCATAAGCGACCGACCTTCGTTTCTTCCTTAGGGTAGAAAAAAGCAGCCTGAAACGAGAAATCCCAGATCCACCTTTCTAGCTGGCTTTCGATAGCCCTTATGTCATTCCCCCGCATTATTAGACCATCGTCAAATTGGTGGTGGCAATGTCCCAGCTGCACAAAGCCTGTTTGATGTAGTAGTAAACGCAGGGGTCGAAACAGCCTCTCAGCAAATGCTGTACTATACAATACATTGTGAGGTTGATTGCCGCAACGGTTGTCGAACGGAGGTGACCTCCTTCAAATGCCATCGTGTCTCACATTCGTATTGTAGAAGACGTGACATCAATGGCGCCTAGGAAACGTTGACACGCGTGACATTGCGCAATCCCTGACTGCATGGCGTTCTCATGTGGGCCTGGATGGTACCTCCGTCAATATTCGGAAGACGAAAGCCAGCAGAGACGCAACTGGGTACACCAATTAACCTCTGCTGCTTCCATACAGTCGAGAAGCATTTCAATCATTAAATAATTTTGGGTTAAAATCTGGACTTAATGTTCCTATAGCTGAGACGGGTTACCGATTGTCGTGAGAGAATCCCGAATAAAGGCGGCAATGTCGTTGTTAGCAACTGGGAGATGACAAAAGAGAGCATTTATATTTAGGACAACAACTTGTGACGGGATTTTAGTGCCTCTTTTAGTCATATTCGTATTCTGGTGGTGGCCTCAATTCGAGCAGCGTATTATGTGCTCGTTCGTTAACGCCATGGCTCAAACCTGAAACACCTCGTATTCGACCTTGACATGTAACTCATTCGTTGAAAGCTGTGTTTCTGTTACTACGAGACTTAAATAAGGTAGGAAAAGCCCATTAGATCTGTCTGCATTTTCTTTCGTTTCTCCTGTTATTCAGAAAGCCGTCAAAACACACTGCACCTTATCTCAACACCCGAACCTCACACTTGCTTTCAGCATGGACTCCGAAGAACAGATCGGAGACGAATTATTCCCCAGTGAAACTTCCGCTGTATTGCTAGGAATTCTTATACCACCTCTCTTGATTCTCTGGATCTCTAGTCTGTACCTTGTCCGGCGTGAAGATGACCCAGCACGAATGGCCTTTACGTATATGAAAATCGTTTTCCCAATGGCCCTCCTGTGCGTTACGTCTTCCTTACATGAGTCAAACACAACATAATAGTTACTAACTCTTACAGCACACTGGCGTTTCGCTTCATCCATGTCATGGCGATGAACAAGATACTCGTGTCTCACGTCTCGGATGCGAGCCCTCCGGATGAATTCACGCACTGCATGGTCCACGTCATCAATCGCCTCGATTCTCTGTCCACAACATTGCTCGACGTCACTGATGTCTTCCTGATTATTACACTATTTGAGCTCGGTAATGGTTTCCTAATGTGCTTAACGGCCAAAAGCTCAAGTTTTTACCTTGTTGTACGGTATACGATTCTTGTTCCATCTACAGCTGTTCTCTACCTTGGCATTGCCACCTTTATCCGGGGCCATTCTATCTGGATAAAGTCCTTATCGATGGACGAGGACAGCGAACAACGCGTTTTAAAAGACCTTGAAGAGGGGGATGAATGGGATACACCACTCCTGATTTTGTGGGGGGTTGCCTCTTTGGTCTTGCTTGCATATGCATGCTATGTTTCTAACAAGGCCAGGGACAAACCTTTAATTTTAGATGTAAGTCTGGTTTCGTATCCCTCCCTTCCATCCTTCTTCATTTTTTGTGCCCGCCCGCTCCCCCCTTCGGCGAAGTGAAAGAGTGAAAACTAAATGATATCGCAACAGTCCACTGTGATCTTTCTGAGCGCCACGGTTCTGAACCTCCTTAATCCAGGGAGACAGCTCCTACTGATTATCTTGGATCTGGACCAAGATGGGCGAAATATTACAAGGCAGTATTTCTACCTTATCGATAATATCCTTGACCACTGGGTGCGCTTTTTTATTATCACGCTTATATTTGCCCTAGGCTTGCGGAAAGATAATGGACTGTGGACTACACCACCACGTCTCCCTGGTGACTTGGTGCCGGCGATGAATGCAGTTAAGGGTTAATTTCAGGGGATATCCTCGTGAATCTAGGTTGAAAATGAACTCAAGGACAGTATCTTCTTCTAGGTTTGATAGCTTCCTTGAGTTGGGATAGTATCGCGTCGAGATTAAATCCCTTGCTGGCGGCGACGTAGCCTATACTCATTGACCTGATAGATATTTGTAGCTTGTCGGGTGCTTAGTTTTAGTTATTTTAAAGGGCTTGAATGGCAAGAAGGGTATTTCCCTCAATATCAGACTGTAATTGATTAAATGAAAAGTTAGATATAGGTGGGAAAAGTGCGACGCTCGCTTGTCGTGTACGTTAGCTGTAACACTATTATGTAAATATGTTTTCTTATTAGGTATTACTAAGTAAAATTTAGTATTAATCATTAATTTTAATATTATAGATAAGTCTTTTAACTAAGTCATAGGGCTAACTCTTCAATACCTATTGATATAATCAGGCACTCCTTAATTGTTCTTATTCACCTGCCTAGGTAAGATCTACTGGCCTCGTGCCTGTGTAATTAGCTGCATGCCTCTCCTACTGCCCATTTCTAGCGACGCTCGATGGTTTCGACTAACATAATATCCACAAACGATGGCGTGTTGCTTACTGGGCCTTTACAAGTCCCGACTTTGTTAGAGATCTGTAGGCCCGCCTGCTCATTGGTTCATTGTGACCCATCGCCTAGAGCTCAATGTCTATTGCCAGTGACGTCTTTGGGTTAGTCGCTGCGATCGTGAGCTTGCCTGAGCCTTTGGATCCGGCGCATTGCTCCGATCTCTGCTTTCCTTCTTCAACGTTGATCGTGGTTTTCTGAAAGCTCGCGGCACCTCCATACGACAGCCGGGCCGGTCGTGAATATTCATGAGCTTGGTACGTTCCCAGATCCTCCGTCAAAGATATTAGTCGAATTCGGTTGACGTGGCCAGATGGGTTAGGATTGACGGTCGACCTGGACTTCGCAGAATCAGGGGACAAGGGTCGTCGTCTACTCACCATTGCCATAGTATTGCCATTTATTATTTTAAACGCTGAACGCCGGCTTTCTATCCATACGCGTATGGATTAATTAATCCATATGGAATAATCCATACGCGTTAATCCATATTCCATACGGGGATGTCGTATTCCATATGTATGGCAATACCGCGGGAAAAAATTTGATCCCTGTAGTAATCCCGTTCAGGGGCGATTTTCCAACTCTCCACTCTTTCTATAATTCCAACATCACTGTGTAGGGACGCTGTGTATGTCCTCGCTGATGACGTCCACTTCCACTGACCCTGCGGGGTTTCCAGTGTCCACAAGTGAATTGTGCTCTTCCTCAATCTTCAGCACGAACCCTCGATTCTCAAGCGGCGATGTCCAAGAGCGTATGGCTCGAAAGCGCAAAACGACCGCAAATACTTGGGCACAAGCCCGTGAGCCCCTCAATTCGGAGCCATCTCGTTGCGGTCGCAAAAAATGAGAAGATTTACTACTGTATGCATTGTGTAAGTCTGACTTACTCCATGACTATTTCAACGACCTTTCAGAACCATCTGCTCAAGATACACGGCATTAAGCTAGAAGTCCATAAACATCCGATTAAAAAACGGCGTGACCGTCTTATTCAGGATGCTTTCGCCAAAGCCGGCGAGGTGCATGCTGCAAAGCAACTGGCAAAACGAGAAGAAACTGTGAGACATGCCATCAATCACAAGCAGCGTTGGAGGCACTTGTTCAGCTCGTGACTGTCTGTAATCTCTCTTATAACTGCAGTTCTTGGCCAGAGCTCCATGCGCTCATTTCTGCAGTCAATTCTGCAGCAGATGACCTCATCAGTCTTTCTCACGGCTCCATACAGAAGCTTGTCTCCAATTCCTTTTGTGTACACAAAGATATGTTAAGAAGAAAATTGCAGTCTACACCATGGAAACTTCATCTCTCTGCTGACGTGTGGTCTGCTCCAAATCACAAAGCTTTCTTTGGGATATGCGTTAAATTTGTAGATCCGAACAATGGAAGCTTCTTCAGCACGTGCTCGAGGATTATAATATCTGGAATAAGGTGGGATTCTACACTGGTGATAACCATGGATCAAACGACAAATTATGCCGCTTACTCGCCAATTATCTCCAGGACAAGGGCATCGACTGGGAAGCCAAGACCCGCAGAATCCGGTGCCACGGCCATATAGTGAACCTGGCAATTCAGGCTTTCCTTTTCATAGACTCAAAAGAGGCTGCTCGAGCGGCTTTGGAGCATATCGAAGACACCGATGAATCGGCTTTTGGCACTGATTTTTCTGAAAGGATCAAACCACAGAGGGCGCAAGGATGGCTGCGGCTTGGGCCTCTTGTAAAGGTGCATAACATATCGATTTGCATGCGCGAAAACGACTATTGATGGAATGAATTTAAGAAGCGCGCAGGAAGATCGCTAGGGCTCGACAACGATACACAGTGGAACTCATGGTTTCTCCTGCTAGACACCACTCTCAATCTACAGAGCTATGTTGAGTGGTACCAGAAGAAGTATTACCAGGGTTTGCGAGATGACTACCTCACGCCTGATGAGTGGAGTGCTCTAGGGGAGACGCGCGCATTCCTTCAACTGTTCTGGAAGATCACTCAGCTTACAGAGGGACGTTATGCCATTCTAGACCGTTCACTTGTTACAATAGATGTTCTTCATAAACATTATACACAAGCATTCCAGAAACACTCTAGCAACGCCACACTAGCAGAAACCATATCACAACAGGAAGAGCCTGTACTGCAAGGTAAAGAGCCCAAATCGACAGCTAAGACCAGTCAGAAGACTGGCATTGATAAGGACTATACTAGGTGGCAAAGCATTCCAGCTCTCTAAAAGCTCCATAACCTTACTGTCCGGCTTCGTAGCCCATCGCTCTACAGTGATAGCTGGCGTGATGCTATCAGCCTTAGCCTTAGGATTAATAATGCTACACGATGGTCCTCCTAGGTATAAGGTGATTGAAAATGCCATTAGGAAGAAAGATCAGATTAATCAGTTTCTATTTAAGCTTGATAGAGAGCTTGAAGATACTGTTCTAAGTAGTTCCGATTGGGATTTACTGGCTAAAAGCTATGTATTCCTTGAGCCCTTTACATCAGCAACTCTATATGCTGAGGGAAAATGCTCTTGTGTCTCCCAGTTCCTCTTCTTAATAGATGCTCTACTCTTCTACTATGAGAGTGTAAAGGTTTGGCACTTGCAGCCTGGCTTAATGGATACTCGGATACTCTATGCCATTGAGATGGGCTGGTTTATCTTAGATAAATACTATACTGTAACTAAAGATGTCCTGGTCTATGCTGCCGCCTTACTACTTAATCCTTCTAAGCGACTAGTATATATTTAGCAAGATTAGCCCTAAGCCGGGCACGAGATAGCTATTGCTGGTGCTCGGGATGTCTAGATGGCAGACTATTAAGGTCTTGCTATCTTAAAGGAACCATAACATCGTCCTCTACCGCTACCCTCGAAGAGGGATAGTCAGTTATCGTTCCTTTTTAGGTTAATTGTAGTGAAGTAGAAGGCTATTCCTATAGATTTAGATAATTTAGATTCCTTTATTAATGTTCTACCTCTTAAAATTGACTGTACTCCTCTTAAGTGGTGGTCTTGTCTTAAGTAGCGGGCACAGTATGCACGGCTTAGTCGGATGGCTATCAATATCCTTTCTATCACATCTAAATCAGCTGAGCCAGAGAGAGTATTCTTAGGTACTGGACATACTGCCTTATAGGACCGGCCTTAAATTACTTATAAAAGCCTTAAGAATATAAAATATATCTATAACTAGCTATAAGATAGACTAATTATCCCCTCTAGAGAGGGTAGATTAAGTCTAGTATATAATCTACTAGCTAAAGATAATAGGTTACCTATAAATATAAGTCTATAAAATAACTAGAGTGCTATTAATAAAGATATAGAGCTATACTACTTTAATTTTACTTATTTAGTTATTATATATAACTTTATTATTATATAACTGTTATAAAGTTATATAATACTACTTTATAATATATAACTATTATATAATAATATATATCTATAAGCTTCTAGAGATTAGATTAAATTTAAGCCAATCACGACCTATTATATTATATAAATATTTATAAATATAAATATATAAGTATATATTATATTTATATATTATATAGATATAAATATAAATATATTTATATATATTCTTATAAGACATTATTTAAATATTCATTTAGCTATGTCTGTTTTAACTGTCCGCCAATTATCACAAGCGATTACGGAAGGCTAGTGAGGTAGAGTATAAAGTTTGACCGAATCGCGGCTCATCCTCGTGCAGTCGAACGCTATCCGGATCAGGAGGCATGGCCGGCTGTTACCTGCTTTTCCTATTGAAATCCTCCCTTTCAATGTCTAGTGTGTGTTAAAAGAATGAGCGTGGGCAGACGCCAGTGCTCAAGATACTCACAGGGGTAAAGAAGTGGCGAATGGAAGGGTTTTGCTTAGCCCGTGATGCGTAGGGCTGCTGGAGTCTGGGAGATGGTGGTAGCTATCGGCCATTGGTAGCTCGGAATTACGTTGCTTCTCGTTTTTGAGCCGCCCCCCTGTGGTTGCTTCACAGCAGCTTTTTTGTGTTGGCCCCTGCCAAACTGGTTTGGTAGTTAAGAGGAGCTCCCCTTCTTTACTCCTTTAAAACCTGTTCAGAGGGTTGCACGTCATGCGCGGCCCGTGATTGGCTAGTTCCAGTGGAGCCAAAGAGATCAAGGCGGGGCCTTCGGTGGCTGAATAATTAATTCAACGTGCCCCAACGTTTCTCCTTGGCATTTCCGTTGTGGAAGCACTAAGTCAGGCCGAGTCGTATGGCAAGCCCAAGCTATTGATTATCTAACCTAATCAAGCTTCGTAGTCAGTGTGTGGTGGTCACTAACTTACCCGTAGCTTAACTATTCACCGGTGTGGCATTTGTGTTAAATGAATCCCTTTTGGTGCCGAACGAATATCATCTGACCAGCGCAATTTAGACTGCAGCCCGTGGCGCAAAATGTGAAATGACCTATTCTCTCGGCCAATAGAAACGAGCGTAACCATGCTAATGCTGAGACATTTGGACAGTCTTATTTGTCAAACACTTTTTATCGTTATATCATGAATGAAAATAGCGCATGACTGCCTAGCAAGAGCTACTACTAATTTAACAGGTTATATTAAATATAGAGTTAATTGCTGATATTTCATAGTGAATTGGATGGCGGTGAGACCATAATGGCGGGTGTGGCCTTTTTGTATCAAACTGCAGCCAAGGTCCTAACCAGGTTGATATAAACCTGCTTCTATGACTGAAGGGTTACAAGTTTTTCTACTGCCTCTGTACTTGAACTCTACTGTCTTTCATATTTGGACTACTACCGCTGTCTCTAGTTACTCCCTGCATTATGTTGTATAAACCTATTGCCTTGGTAGGGCTCCTCCTCCCGAGCCTAGGCCTCGCAGATACCTTCGACGCATGCTCGACTTCTGAGATCACCACATGCAACTGCCCAACCACTCCGGTCAAGAGATTCCAGTCCCGAGACTTCACCTTCCCCGAGCCTCTCTTCCCCCGCACGGCCAATTCCTGCTCCGGCGATACACCTCCTTGCTGCGTGGAGAAGGGCCCTGGACCAGTGCAGGTCTCACCTTCTACCAGCAAAACGAACCTTCAATGCGGCTCCAAGTTTGGTGACGATCAGCTGGATGTCACAGACGGCGTCGCTTACACGATCGAGGAGTGTCCTGCATCGGGGCCATACTCTGGGAAGAAGTGTCTGCACATTGCGATCACCACTGCTGCCACGGCTACTATTTCAGACATACATCTCCAAGTCGACGACGACCCCATCACGCTGAACACTAAGCTTGGCAAATGGCCCTTTAACAGTTACTGCACACTCAGCCCTACTGAGTGTTGGGTTCCTTTTGATGCCATTATCGCCACATTTGAGAACCCATCTGTGTCCTCGCTGTGTGGCACGACCGTCTACGTTGCTGTTGGCATCAGCGTTTCTAGCAAACGCTGTGCCTCTGGTGCAACCTGTTTTAACCAAGGCACTGCTATTGGCTCTGGCAACTGGTTCATGTACTTTACACTGGACCTCGAGTGCCCCGAGATTTGCCTGCGCAAGTGCTGCTGTCCCGCCCTCCCGCCACCTCCCCCGGAGACCAAGTCCTGTTCCATTGGCACTGCCTTTGGCTATGGGGACGGATTCAAGAACCTGAATGGAGACCCCGTCGGTCCTGCTTTGGGGGGTAGTGGCTGCAACCGTTGGGGCTGGTACTTTACTCCCAGCAAGGCTACGTTGACCGCAGGTATCAGTGGTTCATTGATTGTCGGCGCCGGCCAGAACGACATCTCTAAGGGCACCAAGGCAGGAACCTGGTCAGCCAGCCTGTCCGGATCTCAGATAAACGTCCAATACAACCTGTACGATGATGATACCAACGGACACTTTGATCTCGCCGAGGTACATGTGTATGCTTCGTGCTCGGCCCCGACGAAGTGCGCACCCGGTGATTACACTTATGTGTTCCCTTCGGGCACTCTGACAGGAAGCTCGGATGCCACGTACAGCATCTCCATCCAAGTTGATGGTACCTGCTCATCGTACTATTTTATCTTGCACGCCAAGGTCAATGAGGTATTCCCGAAGATTGCCACTTGTCCCAAGGAGGCGACGTAAACGAATTGGGACAAGACAAATGCTGGCTATAGCATTTACGGTATACAAGTTAGTTTCTGGCTCATCTCTGCATAATGTGATGACGCATCGCAAGGGGCCCCGTTCAGGCAGAATGAGCATGGGTCAAGGCCAGAGGCATTATTTTTTATCAGATACAGAGAGGTGGTGTGTAATAAGATAATATATAATACCCTCCTAGATGTTAACTAACTCTTTGCTTTAATTGTTTTACATCTAATAGTGACCCGTATAAGTAGTATTTAAAGGCTATATAGTTTATAATTAACAGCAAATCGCCGAGGTCAGAATGTCAGAACAGGGACAGCCTTGGCCTCACATTCACAGGAATTTAAAATCTAGTAGCGAGATAGACTTATCCTGAATACTATAACGGAAATGGAGGTGCCTAAATAAAAAAGAATATCTACTAATAGGTACTGTATTAATCTATGTGAAACAAGCTAGGCTGTGGACGTCTCTAAGCCGAGGCCCTACTATAGTATTCGCTGCGAACATTGTAATATAATATATATATCTTAAAATGCATTGTAATATATCCTTTTCATCTGTACATGCTCTGGGATTTACTAAACTATTAGCGTTCCCCTATCCTAGCTATAAGGCAGATATAGCTTTAAATTTAATAGAAAATATATATAAATAAAAAGTACGCTAATAAAGACAGGGACTTAAATCTATTACCCCTAATAGATTCAGGTTATTATTATTAAAAGTTAGTAAAAATAACTTTTAAGATTATATATTAATCTGTAACTACTAGAATATATTATATTTTAAATTTTAGCTATAGAAACTAAGTATTATAATATAATAATTAGTTTAGAATCTAGTTTATTATATTTATTATTATTAAAAGTAGATAGTAATTAGTATATTATTTTAGCTAAAGTTAGCTTATATATACTAGTATATCTAAGTAGAATAGTAAGTAAAGAAAAGTAATTAAGCTAGAGTAATCTATAAGAGTAGGAAAACTATAATAATTAAGAATAGTAGATTATTTATAACTAATAGTAATTAATATATTATATAAAGCTATATTTACTAATCTATAATAGTTATTAGCTTATAGTAGTAAGGTAATAAAATTAAGGTTTAAACTATAATAACTATAAAAGTAAATATACTATATAAGTTAATAGCTATAAATATAAAATATCTATTTATTAATTAGTTAGTATTATATCTTTATAAACTAGTAGAAAAGTTATATTTAATATAAAGCTATTTATAAAATTACCTAATTATCTATTTATTATTTATAAAATATACTATTATATATAAGTTAATAAAAACTATAGTAATATTTAAAGTAATATTATAAGTTAATATAAGTAATAAAAAGAAGTAAGATTATAATTATAATTTAATATAACTTTAATATTATCTAGAAGTAGAGTAATTTAGTAATATAGCTATTATTACTACTAATAACTAACCTTAGATTATTTATCTATCTACTAAGCCTAAAATTTAGATATAGTAAAGAAGGTTATTTATATATATTTAATATAATATAAGGTATATAAAGGTATTACTAGGAAGACTATAAATAGATTAACCCTTACAGGAGGGGGGAAAATACCTAAAAATAAGCTATAAAGGTATAATAAGTACTATAGTATATTAAAGTCTAGTATTAATAGTTATTTAGTAATAAGCTAGGTAATAATTAATTTAAAGTTAGGTTTAGTAAATAAGCTAGCTAAGCTATGCCTAAAGAGGTAATTATTATTAACTAGATAAACTAGGTAATAGAGTAGTAATAATACTAATTTAAAATAAAAGATAAAGAAAAGATTAAAGTAGCTAATATAAGGATAGATACTAATATATAATTAGAGTATATTAAGTAAGTAATATATTTAAAAGAGTTTAACTTAAAAGCTATACTATAATTAACTAATCTAATAAGTAAGTATAAGTATATACTATAGTTATATTAGTATAGGTTAGTAGCTAGGTATTATTTAAAGTATAGTAAAAAGAAGTAGATAAAAAGCTAAAGTAACTATTTAATAATTAAATAGAGAATAATATATAAGTATATTATATAGTTATATAGACTAGATTAATTTATTATATATACTATATTAAAGATATAGTAGATAAAGATAGGTCTAAATATTAATTATTAAAGTAGTAAAATAAACTACTTAATAAATTAAGTATAATTATTAATATATATATTAATAATCTAGATATATATCTACTAGAAGAGGATTAGGTAGATAGGTTAATGTTATAGGTTATAATAGTATTATTAAACTACTATTTAGTAATAAGGGAGTATTATAGTACTATTATTAGTAGATTAATAGTAATAGGTATTTAAAAGAATAGTAATTAAATAGATATATTAAATTATATACTTATATACTTTACTATTATTAAGATTACCTATACTATAGTTATATATTAATTATATATAGAGAGATAGGTAGATATTTCTTAGTTAAAGTAGATTAAGATAGATAAGTAGTAGCGAGAGGACGGTTTATTAGATAAGAGAGAAGCTTAAAAGGAAGTAGAGGAAGAAGCGATAAGTATATTCTATATTATATATAAGAAGGTATAGCAGTTTATAATAGTTATATCTAGTAATACTAAGGCTAAGCTAATATTAATAGATTAGATTTATAAGGTATATATATATAGTATATATATTTAATTTAATATATTAGCTAGGGGGATAATTAATTAAATTAAGGACTATATTAAGTACTGCTAGGTATAATTCTAAATAGGTAAGTTAATAGAAATATTATATTTATTAAAGGATAAAGTATAATAGTTATTAATAATATTACCTATAGTAAATAATATTAGCTAGTTACTGTAAATCCTATAGTTATTATTTAAAGATAACTATAGTAAAGATAGAGTAAGGTATTTATTTTTAAAGGATAACTATAACTATATATAGTTAGAAGCTAGTAAGAATTAGAGTTTATAGTAAATTACTAATTCCTAAGGCTATTAAAAGATTTAATTTAACTATAGGAAAGAGGATAGGAAGCTATTTTAAGCTAAAGCGGTATAGTTATATAGGCAGATAGTAAAGGAGTTAATAGAAAGGATATTTTTATTAATATATATAGTATCTAACTAGCCAGCACAGGCTATAGAAATTTTAAGTATCTGACATAAGAACATAATAAACAGTAGGGTATATAACATATTCGCACATAACGGTTTAATATATTTCGTTATATTAACATAGACTTTTTACTCCCTCAGACTGGACACTAAATATAGTATAAAACTTATTACTATTATATAAATATATATATTATAGCCTTTAGACTTAGCTTATTTATGTTCTTATAAGACTTTTTAGCTTATTATTAGTATATCTATCTTAGAAGTTACTGACCTAGTTGTTGGCCTTAAGCTTTATAGTTAATTAGAATTTTATAGTTAAGATGTAGCTGTTTTTGGATATATGGGACTGTCACTTAACTAATCATAAATTTTATGGTTAAGATCTATCCATTTTTAGAAGCGTATTACCGCTAACTTATATAGGGCCTAGCGTAGCATTCTAAAAAGCCAAGCCGAATGCGAGGGAGACCTGTTAATTGTCCTTCAATGTCTGTGTAAGTTTTCTCACAACAATCTGGCGACGGTCTCTAGTAGTGTCCATTGACGATTCTCATAACAATCTGGCGACGGTCTCTAGTAGTGTCCATTGACGATTCTCATAACAATCTGGCGACGGTCTCTAGTAGTGTCCATTGACTATTCTACTGTAACAAGGGCGCGCTGTAATGTGTCGAATTACACAGAATCTGGCCCGTGCACGCATCAAGGTTCTTCCAAATTTAGGCAAGATCATCTGATCCCACTTATTCTTCATTACCGTCCTATCATCCAACCTTGCCGCCTGTGCAATATTTTATATCTTAGGTACTTTTGGTAGCCCCTACTGGAAATGCAAGACACAACATCAAGCCACGGGCGGCGGACAGGTTGATTGCGTCTGCAGGCACGTTTCTGGTGGCTCACAGCGCCATCATGTGGGCTGCGGATTGAAGCCTGTCTCATCTCTCTGTCTTCACGGAGCTCCCAAGCAAGCACCTGGACGCCGCCACGCTAAAGCTGTCCAGGTGCAGCTTAAGTCGCGACCCAAGCCTATCGTCACAGAATGAGGAGACTTGAGGCCGCGGGTCATTTGCTTTTGAGGGAATTTATTGAAACCCGGGCCGTGAAGCCGGCTGACACACTACAGGGCCTCAGGCACCAACGCAAGTTACAGCATATTTTCTTAGTCTTTGATTGGCCCATGGCCCTTCGAGTTTCCCACAGACACTGCTGTGCATCAAGGGTACTGTAGGCGCTTATTCCGGTTTGATAAGCACTTTTTCTTGGTCCGTTCCAGCCCCCAAGTTATCCTTGTCTTTCAACCCCAACTTCTCCACAAGAGATGTAACTTGGAAGCGACCAAAGGCCTCTTTATTGGACGAAGATGAGTTTGAGGTGAAATGCTTGTTTTCAGCTTACTCTCTCGGGCGGCTGCCTGACAATACCCTTGTTATAGCAGGGTTTTCAACGGGTTGACATATTTCTTCTGAGAGGGTCCCTTCATTTCTTATTCGCACGCAGCCTTTCTCCCGTTCTTTGGCCAATACTTTCACAGTTTGCAAATATCCAGCCAGCATCGCGCAACCATTGGAAATGCGTCGCTCGAAGATACTCTGCCTTCTGGCAGCTCAAGGTCTAAGCGTATCCATCGCCGCCGCGGGTCTCGACCGTTCCCGTTCTCAGTTCAGACAATTCTTTCCGACTGTAGAGCGATACTTCAAACCGCGGCTCCATGAAGAATGCCCT